>BQNB010021061.1:0-64712 GCA_026074375.1 Tanacetum coccineum | reverse complement strand
GTCGGGTATTGGAACCGGCACATTGGATATCCTCTGAAAGATTAGCCATAGTGATTACTTGTGATATGATTAAGTTGATCGACCAATGATTAGTGATTGTATGTTAAAAGTGATGATTGTTTGTTGGATTAGGTGATATGTTGTTTGAATTAATGTTAACTTAATGTTGATAATGAAACTTAGGCAAAAAGCAGTGAAGTTTTGTCAAAAGGCAATGAAGAATATGAGTCAAAACGCAGTGAAGTATTGTCAAAACGCAATGAAGAATCTGAGTCAAAACGCAATGAAGAATCTTGAGTCAAAACGCAATGAAGAATCTTGAGATTTGATCAAAACGCAATGAAATCTTGAGACTTGATCAAAACGCAACGTTGAGATTTGATCAAAACGCAACCAATTAAAAAATTGGGCAGAGTTTCCCTTAGTCAAAACGCAACAAAAGTCTTCAAAACGCAACCTGCAGTCAAAACGCAATGACCAAAACGCAACCTCTAAGTCAAAACGCAACGACCAAAACGCAACCTCTAATAAGACAAAACGCAGTACAATAGTACTATACAAAACGACAAAACGCAATGTACTTTCTTCACCAAAACGCAACGAAGAATGTCTCAGAAGGTCAAAACGCAACGAAGAAAATACGAACTTTTTCACCTAAAAACACCTAAAAATCACCCTTTTGAACGTTTTCACTTGGTTTCTTTTGCACAACTTGGTCCTAGAAGGTTATAACAACTATAAAAACACTAACTTTAACATCACAAACATGAGAATCAAAGAGTGTCAAGAATAAGACCATAAACCTTCAAAAACCAAACTTTTGATCTAAACTAACCAAGGAAACGCACACACAATCTAGCTAATCATCCCATGTGCTCTGATACCAATTATAGTATATTGGATATCATAACACAAGCAAGAGATGATGGGTTGGCTACTTAATCTTAGAGAGAGAAAGTGATATTTCTAGAGAGAGAAAATGCAAGATAAAGTATTATTATAAAATGAACAACCAACCCCTTCCCATGGCTAGGGAAGGGTTTATATACATGAGTGTTTATGCCCCAATGGGCTTGAGTATGGGCTAAAGGCCCAGCCCAATACTATTCATCATACGCTTACAATTTAGACAACGAGCTATGCTATTCTAGATTATACACGGGGTGACCGAGTCTTTTTCATAATCCTAACAGGTAACATGTATAATTGGTAACATGTATTCATCTAACCAAATGATAATTACTTATGTATAACTAACTTTTTAAACAATAGTTGCCTCAAAGTATAATATAGACAAATTATGTTGCTCCCCATCATCTGCCTTAGTTGTTCCAGGTTGAGTACACCCTCCAATGAAGACCTCCTGAAACAGTAAAGCAAATAACATTGAAATATTAGAAACAATAACCTCAATAATGACAAACTTGTCACCTAAGTGATGAAAGACTACATAATACTTAACTCTGATTACTACTTCAAAAAATGTATCATCGTATCTGCTGAAGTTAAGGTCTGCTCATTCAATCGACTTAGCAATTAATTCCTTTTATAATTTCATATTTGTTATATATACATATATACTATTACATAGCCCACCCGATGGCGGGCGAGTCTTATGAATATCATTGAAAAAATTAAGTTAATGAAGCCTAACCACCATATTTATATATCATCTGCAATAAGCATAATGGGTCAAAACAAAATATAGGTTCTGGTCAAGTGTGCCCCTAAGATTTATGTTCAAATTTAATTTTTGTTATTGATAATTCCGATGCTAAATATGATTATAAAAATGGCTCATGTTGTAGTATCCAAACATTACATACTGTATCATACCAGTATAGTCGTAGCTTCCTTTACAACTCCAGCTATGGTCACTATTACTACACTTGTTACTGAGACAAGGATGTACTCCGTTAAAACCTACAATAAGCGTGAGCTCCGTGAGTCATTAAACATGTTTTATCTTTTTCTATTTATTACGAATAGACTAATATCTATAAGTTATCTAGTTAACTCAATACTCATCATAGCATTTTTTTGCTTCTGTAATATACCCTGTCAATACATACCTGGTCGAGTTTCCATCGGCGCCAAGCAGTTTATTTGGAGCTCCCTATACAATTGTGTCAATCCAGACTTGATTTAGGCTAATAACTGCAAAAGGGCATTAAGTAGCAAACCAAAAATCAATGCAAAAGAGCATTAAGTGTCAATCTGTTATCCTAACTCCAGATGATGCTTTCTTTTATTATCACCCACTGCAACCATAGAATCAATGACTATTTCAGCATGTACTCGTGATACACCTTATTCTTTATTAACAATTATATCACACCCTATTTAAATTTTTTTATATTTTAAGTAAGAATCTTATAAAAACTTTTAAGGCTCCTCCAATTCATTTTTATTGAGTGTAAGATGTACCACCTTGCTGATAAGATATACTCACTAATTCGCATATACAGTTGCATGTGGGTTTGCAACACTAAGTCTAAACAAAAAAATAGAAATTAAAGTGTAGCATACCTTTTGACGTGTTTAGCATTTGATTGTTGCATCTAAAGATGTTGTTTCTGCATCAAGATATATTTTATTACACTTCTTTATCTACTTTTTCTCTAGTGTCTTGTGCCCTAACATGGTCAGTAACCAAAGATACCTAAAAAGAAATTTGGAAGTGGACATCAAGAAAGGTCAAATGTTACTGTAATATAGAGCAATCACATAAGCATAAAATTTTACCTTGATTATACGCCCAGCTATCTCAAGGTTTCCGTTTAAACTTTGTGCTCCTTTTAAATGCTCAAGTTGAGCAAACTTCAATATAGAAGGGAGATGGGTTAGATGTCAATGTTGATGAATAAAACATTCTGATGGAATAAAATGATTAAAAAAATAAAGAAACTGACTTGAGTAAACCCAAAACCCTTACAATTTCCGGTTTCAGGGTCCGTTGGCAATTTTACTAACTCCACCGGGCCAAAGGCTTCAAACATTTGAAGATGAGTCATAAATAAACAATCAAAAAACAAAATACTAACTCACTTTCTAGTATAACTGGTGCACCTTTTAAACTAATCTTCAAGCTTTTTAACTAAAGATTTAGATAGTTAATTTACATGCTTAGATTGCAGTTCAGTCATGTTAAATTGCAAATTTCCCACATATCGCTTAGATAGTTAACTAAAGAAGTAGATGACCAGACAATGCAATTTCCATGGGCACAAACATTGCATCATAAAATTCAATATACATGTAGAATAAACAATAACTAAACGAAAGAAGAATTTGGTCATAGAAAAACTTTCTAAAAAATTGAACACAAACAAAAAGATAAAGTTGTTTATTTCGAGATGATTTTTGCAGCTTGAAGTGGTAATAATCTTTTCTAGTGTTTGGAACATGTGATTGTAATTTACTGCAACAAAGTTGTTTAATGTATGTAGAACCTAAAAATATATGCGTGCGCTGCTCTTGACCTAGAAGCCGGTTTAAATGCCTTTAACGTCAAAATGTAAAACAACCTTGACAAAGAACTGAAAAATATCCTTTTAACAGTTTATTGTGAATTGTAATGAATTTGGGTTTGTACATGAAAATGTTCCAAGGGGATTTCACTTGCAAATAAAATTTGAAATCTTATATATGCATTATATCAAAGTAGGAAGCAACACTATATATAAGTAAGAATGATCTCCACTTACTTTACATACATGTAATGGAAGTTTAGAACGTTTTCATAGAACGTTGAAGTTCATGACGACATCGAATGTGATTTGCCGCCAAGCTCAAGAGACACAACTTTCAAATTGCTCATGGCTACAGCTTGCATTACCAACTTACTACTTCAGTCGACCCCGTGAAACATACACAGTCAATGTTCATATAAGAGCTTGTTGCAGCTCCCGCTGTAGGTCCAAAGGCTGTTACAACGTGATCACCCAGTCAGGAATACGTGCCTGCTTTTTTGTAAATTCATACATTAATCCTACTAAGTTGCATGTGTACAAATCTTGAGAAACATATTATATGATCTGACCTCAAACCAGTTTAGTTAAATTAGCACAATAAAGAGCCGAAAGAGGTGATTGCTCTGCGGGCTTTGACCACCATGGTGCACCCTGTAACCAATGTCGGGCTTATTCTATAAGGTATCTCAATGACCTTCCATTGCTTAAACACCTTGTCTGTATGAAAGGCGTCCGCGGTTGCTAATTCTTGAAGGTTCTTTTTAAATAAATTCGCAAACTTCAACATTACATTGCCCTTCCCCTGTTAAAGAAAATGGATGAGAATAAACTGTTTGAAGAAGAAGCAAGACCATTTGAATACACAAAATATAGACAATGCTGTAAATATTTGTTTTAGCAAAGCTGGTTAAAGTTAGGCATGTAAAAGTAAAACACCATCATAAACAAACTAAGCGACCCCAAAAATACCAAATCAATCCTTAATGTTAAATCAAATCTCACCAAAAGTCCCTAAAACCCTAACACCGTTATCTCTTTATAATATAAGAGATAATGGTCGTTATCTCCTTATATTAAACCAAAACCTTATAACATGCCAATCTCTCATCAACCCGGCCCAATTCCATTTTTAAAATTACCAGCCAAAGTCAACCCTCACAAACCTAAGGTCAAACAAAGATATATAAAAGGAAAAATGGCGCGGGAATTCGTTTTTACTATTCATCATCTCTTTCAGTTTAACCTAGCTCGAAATCAAAGGGTAAATGGCAATTAATGATGTGGCTCTATGATTCGAGTACCAAGGTACAACTTGGTCAGAGAAAACGTCACTCAAAGGCTCCTATTGGTTGATCTTCACAAGGAATGACACGCGAATATATGAAGAAACACACCAAGAAGTGGGATTTTACAATAAATTACTTGTAAAAGAAGCACAACAAGGCTCTGACACACGGATGCCATGCTGGGCAATCGTGTGCTCCACTTAATGAATCCACGCTCAAGATTAGGATCCAATGATTGACATTAAATGAGGGTTAAGATCAATTATAAGAGGAGCGTATCCAGACTCCTAGAAGCTTCACCAAGACCCTATAAATAGAGAGCCTCTCCTCACACACATCATCTTCTTTTTCCAGCTTTTAAGTAGTAGCTTAATTTAGTTTTTAGCTTATGTAATTTTCATTAAATGTAATTTAATTCTGTTTTTAAGTCTTTGTAATAATAAAAACTCTTTTCAAGTATTGTAATTTGCTTGTGAATATTGAAATCTTAGTTTAATTACAAGTTTTTTTTATCCTCATCATGCTCTTATACTCCAAAAAGCTTTATAAACTGTTTTCATAAGATACATACTAATTCATAAGCTACCATAAGCTCATTAGCTTAATTACCCTTGGAATTTTTTAGTGGCGCTTGGTAATTAAAACTTTGGTTAGTCCTGGGAAGGTCAGGAGTAGGTTTAGACTTGGTTTTGCATTAATTAAGCTCTTAACAGCTTATTGGCTTTATAAGTATAAGCTAGTAGATTAAGCTCTTCTATTGAGTTTATGGATCGATTGTTTAGCTGAGATTGAGTACCTTTTCTTTCCTTTTAAGTTTTTATAAGTATTAGTTAAAATTTATAAAAATCTAAAAATATGTGCTTATTTGTTCAGCTTATTGTAGTGCTTAATATTGCTTATTTTCTGTTAGTAATTGCTTATTAGTTCTTATATAGCCTAGTTATAGATCTGTTTCTTACTTAATTCAGTTTAGAATAGCTTATTATAGTTTAAAATTTGAAAATCTAAAAATAAAGGGGTGTTTGGCATAGCAGTACTAACTGATAGTTAGTACTTGCTGTGTTCTTTTGGTTCTTTATCTGAATTTTAAACTTCATTGTTAGGATCTATAGTTGAATTTAGATTGTTTGTTATTTAAAATTAAGTTTTCGTAAATCTTTAGTTACACTTTGAATCTGTTAAGCTCAAATACCTTCTCATTTTTTTTTACAAATTTAGCTTAAGACTTTCCTAGGTAGTTTATTTGCTCTTGTTGCTCTTAGATTAGTGATTAAAAAGTGTTAGAATGGGTTTCTTTGGCCTGCACTTTGTCTAGTTGATTTGTGTCAAAATTGTGCAAAATGCATTCAGAAGTTGTTTAAGCTACAAGTAGCATTTTTCAAGTTTGAATTTCATAGGGTATTAATGAGAATTAGATTTTGATTTTTTGTGCACAAGTAGATTTTAGACCACTTTCAATATGTTTTAGTTTATTTAGACCTTAAAAGTCAATTAGCTTATCTGTTTTTAGCTTTCAATTTAGCACTTTGTTTCTTTAGAAATCTAAAAACTAAAAAAAAATATTTGTAGTCTGTATGATTAAGCTCTTTTCATTAGGTTTATTATAGCTATTTGATGTCAAACTATGTTTCAATTGTTGATTTAAGTAGTATTTTTGATTATTCTTTCTAGTGGTTATAAAGATTTTAAGCATTAAGGTTTTGTTTAGAAGTGCGTAAATTTAAGCTAAGTAGTCCTTAAGGTCTGCTTTGGTTTGTAGAATTTTTATAAGTGGTTTTTAGAAATCTCAGCTTATGACTTGCTTAGTTATGTTTATTTCTAGATTAGAATAGTTATTAAGTCTAGAATTAAGTTAGCTTTAGCTTATCTTAGTTTGCTATTAGCTTATTAGGTCTTTTAGTAAAAGCAGCTTTAAGTTTAAAGCTAGCAATACTAACTCTCAAGTTAGTACTACTAAGCTTATTTAAGCTTATTCTTAAATAAATTCCTCATTTCTCTTCATAACTTGCTTATTAGGTCAGAATTTAGTGTAATAGTAGCTTAATGTTCTTAAGTCTTAGCTTATTTTAGTTTTTTTTTTAGTTCTTAAAATTTGAAAAAGCCAAAAAGAATTAGTTTAAGTGTTTTCTATCAGCTTTTTAGCCATTTTCCAGCTATTTCTTAAGTTTAAAAAATAATTGCTTTTATTAAAAATTGTTTGTTTTGTTTTTTCTCAACTTGTTTTTTCACAAAAAAAAACAAAGTTCAGGCAGGACTGGAACCTGTGTCCCTTGCCTCATACACACTCGTCCCACTCCCACACATAGTAACACATCATGCTACAATTGCTAATCCATTAGAATCTTTACTATCTTTAATTTTTATATTACATGTTAGGCCCTTTTTGTTCAATAAGTGTTTTTCTTTTTGCCAGCTTATTCAATAAAGTGTGTACCCAGCTTATTTTTCCTAGATTTCTCTTAGTTCATGCATCCTTTCTATAATTGATTCAGAATTTTTTGTAATTAGTTTAGTATTTTTAAACATTTATTTTTTATTAAAAACTTTAATAAATAATAAAAAAGTAGAAAAATAATCCCAAAAAGATAATTCTTTTTAGAAAATTTTTTTTATTCAGATTAGTTTCTCAGGAAAAATTAGTTTGGCTTCCGTAGGGTTAAAATTACAAAATTTCAATTTTTAAAGAACGGGATTCGTTTCCGTTCACGTTTTTTATATTTTTAAGCTCAATTCAACTCCGTTTTTGTTTTAGATTTATTTAAACTTACTTTTAGTCAATTAGAGTCTATTAAAAGTGAAAAATTCATTTTAGGTTTAATTTTGGAAAATTAGGGTTTTTAATAACCATTTAGGGTTCCCGTTTTGCGTTTTTAGTTAAGGTTTAATTTCCCGTTATTAAAGTTAGGTTTAATTGTCCTTTAAATTGCTCACTTTTAGGATTTTAGGAAACAAATCATCTTTGAATCAATCAATCATTGTCCAAACAACAAAGTGGTTCAATTCATTAATCTTAGAGAGATACGACCGGATAATCACTTACGGTAAATATTCGTTTATTATATATAATTGTGAGAATTTTCCTTCCTCTTTTTCTCAAGGGTTGTTGGTAATTATCTATTACTTATATCATATACGTGTTTATAATGATAACGATCAGTTTTGGCGCGTCGCGGGGATTGTGATTAAGATTCTTTAGTTTGAAGTTTGTCGATCGTGATTTGGAGAAACCTTCGCTTCGAAGTTACGCTTTCAAGAAACCAAAAAATACAAACAAAATTAAAAATATATAAGTAAAAAATATTTTTCTTTTCTTTTAGTATAAGTAGAAAATTAAAAACAAAAATACAAAAATATTTGCTCTTCCGGATTTTTTGATTTTTCTCGTTAATTTGTGAATATAAAATTTTACAAAGTTGGTAAAGATCTCTAAACAAATAATTCCTTCAATTGAGGTATTATTCCATCAATAAGTTCCGAACCAAAGATTAAAAAATTTTACCGTTATGTGTCACTAACGAAAAAGGCGCACCGCTTTTGTAAATTTTTATTTTTACTTAAGAGAGTTACCATAAGTTTGTTGAATTATTCAGTAAACCATAATATTTCATTTATCTTGTTCTTTTCTCATGTGTTTGTTAGTGCTTGCGCACTATGAAATTCTATTTTCCTATTAATTCAAACGTCACCATTCCGAGACGTCGATATAAATGACGTGCATCCAAACATAGTCGAAAACCCGAGCTTTCGTACTTTCGTTGCACCAAGGCGGAACGTACGATGGAAGAGGCTACTCCGTGTCCCCACCACGGTAGGGTATGGAGAAGCTATTGTTTTACGGTAATTAATGCGGAGCATTTGAGATTCAAAACGAATTGCTTCAATTGTTCAAGTACCCGTTTTCACGGTCGTGGGAGTGAAAATCCTCGAATGCTCCATATTAAGAGTTTCAAAGGATTACTCGGACTTTTACGATTAGGAATGTGCACTAACGATGTGATTAAAGCTTATGATGTTTCCATATTCGCTCTAGGGACGCTAAAAACTTGGTACGAGAAAGAACCACCAAATTCGATCTTGACTTGGGAGGATCTCGTGACCAAAAATTTAATGTAAACGCGAAACAAAACAAAAAAATGCTAAAATTAGGTATCATGAATCCTCAGGGTATATAATAGGAATATTAAACTACGTGGGATAGGTAGACGGTTAAAAGTCCTAATCACGGCTCAAGCTTAGCTAGGAACGCAAAATTTTCTAATCGGGTAAATAGTAAAACGCATAACTTTACTCAAAATAAAAATAGAAATGAAGTAGGGATTATATATTGACCTTGAAAATACGAAATGTCACAACCTTCTACCCTTAAGAGAGCTTCATCCCGGAGCTTAATTCGCCTTGTCCACCTGTGGTTTACTCGTGAAGAGATGACGATACTTGCTCTTGACTTGATCTCTTCACTAAACCTGTACCCTTGTCAAGTGTCGCGACTTGAGCCTTGAGGACAAGGCTCTTCTAACCAGAGGAGACTGTAACATTCCGTATTTTCAGGTCATTTACGACGTCATATATTTTACTAATTATTATTTTTCCAATACGCGTTTACTTTTAATTTTAATAGTTAAGTTAAATCGTGTAAGTTAAAAATTATCGTTTAGCGTAAACGGACACCAAACGAATTAAAGTTTTCGTCAAGCAAGCAATATATTATTTTTACGAAAGTAATAATCAACTTTCTATATTTTATTTTTATTGTTTACGTAAAACGTTTACGTTTCGCAATTAAATACATTTAGGTATACCCGGAAACACCAAAACATTACTACGCTTCAACAAATACCCACTTTTATACCTAATACCCAAAACTTTCAAAATATCATCACCTATATCAATATAGGGCCGGATATGGATGCAAACATATGAGATAATATCTTAAAAATCTTGCAAAAATCTTCTAAAAGTCTTGTACAACATATAGCTAATTAAAACATGATGTTGTGAATAGTGTTTGCTTATTTTTCTTCCTTATTTCCCTCATCATGTCTATTATGTATCTAGTCTTGATCTCAACCAAGTCCTTGGAGTATATAAGCTAGCAACTAGAGATAATGCACATACACATTCCATTTCATAAGGTGAAAACAACCTTTTTTCTCTCTTTGGTGCTTCCCTACCCACGGCTCACCCTCAAATCCCTTACACAATCTATAAAATTTTATTTAACACGTTCACAAGTGATCCTACATCATATCTAAGGCATACCATGTAGGTTTAAAGGCTTGGTTAAGCCTTTACAAGGATTAAAGCAAGGAAAAGAAAGCTAGGGTTTCTTTGAAAAGTTAAGGTTTTCTAAGTCGTACAAGCTTTGGTTTATCATCTAAACTAGGGTTTGGATTTTGTTTGTTATCATGTTACATCATCCTAAGGTTATCTAAAACTCTTTATAACTTTACATTTATCATTTTATGCATCTATATGTTCTATGTAGCAAAATCACCATTAGGATGTTTTAAACATGTAAAACATATTTTTACTTTTGATTATGATTTTGTACACTTATTCATATGTTATGTGGTTGTTATTATTATATTATAAAGGAAGTATAAGTATTATACCATGGTGGTTTAAGTGTATAAAAGTGTATGTATAAACAAGTAAGTAAAAGTTACTTAATAAAGTTTATGAGTTAAAAGTTTGTTAAGGACTTGTTACCATGGACTCTTGGACATATGATGACACTAAAATATGTAAGACATGTGATATATAAGACTTATGGAGGACTTATAACAAGTGATTAAATAAAAAGTTACATAATCAAGTTTTAAAACCTATTTTTACAAAATATTCAAAAAGGGGGCTGTTTAAGTTTGATTTTTAAGGCATGGATTTTATAGATTATAAAAATAGTACGTCTCATAACGATTCCAAGCATGTAAAGAACTCGAAAAACCGATTTATAACGAAGAAGATACGCTAATTACAAGTTTACGATAATTAATACTTTTATAAAAATAATTTTATAAAAGTTACTGTTCATCAGAGGTATTTATTTTTGGAAAACATCATAAATAAATAGAACTTTTAATTACGAGAACGTACTCGAAAGAATCGCTAAAAACGGAGCTATAACGAATGAGATACGCCATTTACGGGTTTTACGATTTCTAAAGTTATAAAAATAATTTTATAACTGTTATGAACAGTTGAAATCACTGTTCATCAGAGGACTAAAAATATAAAAATGTCAAATTTTGATAACTCATTTTAATACGAAAGTGTGGACATAAGAAACGTAAGAAACGGGCTTAAAACGAGAAAGTTACGCACTATTTTCTAACTTGTGCACTATTTCCTGAGATGAATAGTGTTGGTTCGTCATTAATAAAAATTTTGCGAAACATTTTGGAAATACTTAAATAATATTTATATTTGTTTTAAACTTTATAAATATTATTTTACAAAGGCGATTGAACTAAGTTATGCGATTATACGAGCTTAAATACATGGCATTTATTTATCAAATGCGATTTAATCATTATTTCACAAACACGATTAGATGGTGATGTAGCTATATAGAATTATATACGGCATTAGTTATTCATAGTACTTAGTACTTATTCGACCGATATCTACTTAGGTTGCTTTCGGATATTTCCGTGACGCGTTTATTCATTCACTCGACTTATTCTTCACTTCACTTCTGAGGTGAGTTCATAGCCTCGCATTTCAATCTTTTGAATGTTTTATAAACCCGCGAGGGGGATACATGCTTGTTTACAAACTCTTTTACATACTCGTTTATTTATAACAATGTGATTACTTTTCAAAGACTTAGTGAGTTCATAGCCCCATTTCTATCTACTTGTTTTACAAACTCTACGGGGTGGAATTACATGCTTGTTTTACTACGGACACAAGTGTTTTAAAACTGTATGCTATTTCGTGATCATATTATTGCCTAAGTACCCTTGCCACTAAGTCCCCTTTTATCATGAACCGTGAGTTGCTATATTAGTAAGCGCGAGTGTTGTGGATAGATCTATCGGGACTGACAATCCCCACCTTTCTTTGGGGTCACAAGTTGACTCATGGTGCATTTAACATTTGAATAATACGTTGGTTGTTTGGCATCATCCTTTTTACTGCGTGGGGCATATATTACGATTACTTATTACGTGTTAAGGTTCGGTGTCATGAGCTTAGTGCAATAATACCTGTTTTTGGACTACTGAATATGATTCATGGTCTACTATTACTTAAATCTTGTGGTCCACTCTTTTACCGACAAACCTATGGATTCACTCAACCTTTGTGTTGACTTTTAGCATGTTTAATTTCAGGTCCTAAGGTATAAGCTTGGATGGGAGCCGTGATGGATATCAATGAAGATGGATTCTGTGTTTATTTAAATTCGATGCAACTTTTATCTATAAAAACTTAAGTCACCTTTTGGTAGTATGAAGCTTTTGTTTAATTAAAAACGCATGTGGAAATGTTTATGACTTTTAAAACATATGGGACCTAATGTATGAACTCTGATATTTTGCTATGGCATCGAATGAAATCTTATCTTAAAACGTCCATTTAAGGTCGTTTCCTATATCTTGATTGTTGTACTTTGACGTAGCACCCCATTGTTACCATTCCGCTGCTACCTGATTTTGGGGGTGTTACAGATGGTACCAGAGCCAAGGTTATAGGGAACTGGGTCATTTTCAAAACCTAGTCTATAACCACAAAGTTTAAAGGTTTTCTTTTCTTTCATTTTTAAATACAGAATCCTTCATCGCTATCCGATATCCACGCGCGCGTATTCCCTGATCCTTACTTACTTTTCCGATTGTCATTATTGCATTATATATAATCTTAGATATATAATACTTGGTTTAAATTCGATCTCTTACGTCTATCTTTTGACATATCAATATCTATTTCTATCGGTCAATTATGTAAATATCGACCATCCTGATAAATTTATGATTATTTATATCATTCTCCATTATTTACCATGTGCCATGACTCTGCATACCTTTACAAATTCTCAACGAATTGTGTACTTGTGTTGCCAGAATCATGCCGCCCAGGAGATTTAAGAAGAAATCTGTTAGGAAGATAGTGGAAAAGCGTGTGGCAAAAGCCATTGAAAAAATGACGAAAAACTATAGCTGACTCAAACAATACTAGGTGGATCCAGATCAACAAATACTGGAGGAACTGTAGTACAGAGATTCATGGATCTTCGTATAAGACATTTATCAATGGTAAGCCACGACTCTCAAAGTGACTAAAGGTGTATCAACTGAAACGTTGTATCGAAAAAAGATAGAGGCAAAGTGTTTGAAATTTGAAATGTGATGAAGATGACAAAGTGAAGTTTGCTATGTGCACGTTCGAGGGTCGTGCTCTAACCTGGTGGAACGGAAATGTTCAGACTTTGGGACTTGCTAATGCTAATCAGATCCCCTAGAGCAACGTGAAAGCTATGATGACCACTGAATACTGCCCAGCAACTGAAATCCAAAGGATGGAACAAGTAGTCTTTACTACACACATCACACACACTATGAAAGAGATGAAATTAAGCTTACAATAATCGTTTCCACGAACATGCCCTGATGTGTCATAATGGTGCCTACATGAAAAGAAAAAGATTGAAAGGTCTATTCGTGGGTTTTCCTGAAAGAAACAATTAAATATCACTTCTCAAAGCCTGCAACTCTACATGATGCAATCAACATGGCCCGTGAACTGGTTGAGCAATCCGTTCAGGGTAGGGCTGCAAGAATCGGGGAAAGCAATAAAAGGAAATGGGAAGACAACCAAAGAAACAACAATAACAATACCCATAACTACAACAACAACCACAACAGCAACAATAACCGCAACCGAAACAACAATCATCACCAGCAACAAAACAGGAGACAAGAAGCTGTCAGGGCATATGCAAACTGTCAGGGCATATGCTGCAGCCCCAGCTGGAGGAAAGATTTATGCTGGAAATTTACCAAAATGCAACCGGTGCAACTTACATCATCATGGACCGTGTCCTTAAAAGTGCCAGAGATGTCAAAGAATAGGTCACATGGAAAAGGATTGTAGAGTTAGGCTTCACGGTGCAGGTAATGACTTCCTGCAAAATGTGACATGTTTCGGGTGTGGTGAGAAAGGACATTTCAAGGACAAGTGTCCGAAAGCAGAGAACCAGCAGAATGATGGAGGTCGTAGGAGAGATTACGTGGTGATTGAAAATCCACAACAGAATCCGAATGTGGTCACGGGTACGTTTCTTCTTAATGATCACTACGCTTGTATTCTCTTTGATTCGGGTGCTGAGAAGAGTTTTGTATCTTCTGCGTTTACACATTTTATAGATATTGCCCCAGCCACTTTAAATACTATTTATGAAATCGAATTAGCAGACGGAAAAGTTGTTAGCACCAATACCATTTTACGTAGTTGCACCTTAGTCTTGTGTAATTACGTGTTCAAAATAGACTTGTTACCAACCCAGGTAGGTAGTTTTGATATTATCATTGGAATGGATTGGTTGGCATACCACCGAGCTCTCATCGATTATTATGAGAAGATTATCCGTATTCCTCTTCCGAATGGCAAGATTCTTGAAGTTCAAGGCGAGAGGCCGGAAAAGGATCTTCGTTCACTTGCATGTATCAAGGCTGATAAGAAAAAGATTGATGACATACGTATTGTCCGAGACTTCCTTGAGGTATTTCCAGACGATCTGTTAGGTTTACCTCTTGTACGAGAGATAGAATTTCGCATTGATCTGATTCTAGGCGCATCGCCAGTTGTTAGATCTCCATACCGGTTAGCCCCTTCAGAAATGTTAGAATTATCGAACCAGCTTAAAGAACTTAAAGAGAAGGATTTTATTCGACCAATGCATTAACCTCCGGTTACCCGTTTTATAGTATAAATACTATACCTGTGATCAGGTAGATTCAAAGAATCTCCTTGACAGGGTTTCCAGCTCAAAGCGTAGGATCTTCTAACACAGATGTATTAGATTCACCATGCTTGCTAGTTCTCATTACCGGAACGTCTCAAAGCAGACAACACGGTAAGAGTGAATCAGATAGTTACTATCTTTCTGATTAAGTCGTCAATTCATTTACTGGACCAAAATCGATATCCAGTTAGCACAAGCTTGATTCATATAGAATCTTGCAAGTCACCTACCAAGAGCTTGTTTGATGTTGGCTCAAGCAGGATTTCCATCTTCACTGTGAATACTTAAGTATCACTCGGATGTTCTGGCAAGATCTCAAGGATAATGCGTAGGACTCTGTATTACAACTTGTGAACTTTATGGTGTTCAACAAGTGTATTTTGACATTGTGTCCTAATGAGATTTATACTTTGATCTCTTCTGGCTCTAGACTCGATTTGTGCACTTTGGTTTTAGTAATCGGAGGCTGGAGCAGACTGCCACCTATTCAATATCAACAATCTCGGAGTGAGATGTCAATAGATAACGTGTGTATCTCCGTGACAAATGAGACAAGTTTCTTTTGAGAGAAACCCGAATGGCTGGGAAGGGTTGTGCATTGCATCACTGGGTCCATGATGTCGTCTTCAATATCAACAATCATCTTTGTGATTTTGATAGATTATGTATTGACCCGGTTTCTGCCTAAGGTGTAAGGAGGGCTTCTTTCTTTTCACCCTTTATCCATACATTTCTTTTTCATTCTTCAACCCCTTCAATGCTTACCAAGACGTCATTACTAACACCTTGTTGTGATTGTTCCAGTGTTAGCTCAATCTTAGTCGGCATTTTTCCCTTTTACTCATTCATCTCCAATCATACCTAAGGACTGCTATTTCTAACTATGGAGTGTCCTTGGGTAGATCCCTCCGGTTCTGTTTTTGTTTCTGGTTGGATCGTAGGACTTATACCTAACCTAACCACCTTATGACTTCAGAATCGTCGTGAAATTAATAGGTTGTTGGGTATGAGATCGAACCATAAAACCATTTTCTGACATTGTTATTTTCAAATACTCCCCCTACACATGTGCTCCGAGATTCGAAATTGTTTAGCACATGAAGGAAAAGTTTGCACTTAGAGTTTAAAGTCACATCTCTATATCATATTTTAATTCACATTTTCTCCCTTTATTTAAATAATAAAACACTTAGTATTTGAAATACCAATTGATTAAAATTTGACATGAAAAATTTCATCGTGGATAAAAATGTATACACGATATTGCATGAATTTGATTCCCGATAGCTCCCCTTCAACAGTATATGAGGGATACCAATATTTATTAAAACTTTGACATTGGAATGAAAATTTGATATGACACCCACAAAATTTGAAGACGAAGAGGAAGTGAATGCCTTAGTGAACAATTTAAATAATAATTGGACATTAAAAGTTTCCACATTTTAATTTCACAAAATGGCTTGGAATACATAGTAAACTTGCCATTTATGAGATGTACCCAACACATAAAGGCTTTGTTTTTAAAGCTCCCCCTCAGAAAATTATCGAGAAGGGAGTGTTGAACACACAATTTAACAAATACACTTTTTATAGAAAAAATACCACAAATATATGTATGACAATTTGACATTGAAAGTGCTTTTAAAAAGAATAAGTTCAACATTTAAAAACATATAGCAGACTACCTCTTCTATTTAGAGTAGCGCACGAAGCGGACCACTTCCCTATAGCATCGAGACCGAGTTATGCACTGAAATTACATAAGTCATGGAGAAAAATTTAGAAATGACATGTTTTGAAAGCATTTGAAACTCTCAGCTCGAACTTTATTTTACACCCTGTGTCGATTTAATCATACATTTCTAAGCTATGTAAATGTTATCGATTCACATGAGACATGTCGAGAAAGATTCTTTTGGTATTTTGAATTTTTCTGATTGATATTTGTTTTTCTAAGGTTTTCATTTTTTTCTATATTCTTTTCAATTTTTTATAAATTCAAAAATAAAGAGAGAATACAAATATAGTACAAATCGAAGTTTTCCATTAGCAAGAGACAGTTGTAGGCTAGAGTTGAAGTGGAGTGAAGTTGAATCAGTTGTTGTTTGACGTTTATTTATGCATCAAGAGGATGAAGCGGAAACTTTTTAAAACAACTTGATTTTCTCCATTGAAATATTCATCGAACAAAGGACCGAATAGCACATCCAACTCATTTGACGTTGTTACTGTCTCAGCTGCTTGATGAACTTATGTTGACATTGTGGTGCGAGGCTTGAACCGTTTTGTTATAAACTTCAATAGACATTGAGTTGTTGAGGCCTAACTGTGTGAACAACGTCATGTGACATTGAGGTTGAGGCCTAACTGTTGTGAACAACGTCATTTTTTCTGTAAAATCTCACTGTAACCACTTTGACAATGTTTCTGAGAGATCACTTTTCGCAACCATAATCCTAAGATTTACTTGTTGACATTCCATACAGTTCCTGCACTAAATCAAAACTTTGTTCCTTCTGAACATTGATTAATGTACCTGCACTTAAATCCAGAGTTTGTTTGCATTCATGAATTTTAGAGTTATCTACATTGGAACCATGTGGGGGTTTATAATCAACCTTGCTTATGCAAGAGTCGAATGACTTTCCTGTAGGAATCCACCTAAGACCAACAAATTTAAAAATTCTACCCGTGGGTTTCCACCTAAGATAAGATATATGAGACATTTTCTCATACACAACAAAAGTCTTATTGGGAGAAAATCTATGTCCTGTAAAGATATGCCTTACAAGTTTCGGTGTATGAATCTTCTGTTCTACGAGTTTGTTACTGTTTCTAGTCTTATGTTGAACCTTAGCACATGAATTTTACTTACTTCAAGATTTTGTATACAAGCATTATGATTTGCATTAAAGACACACTTATGACATGTAGAACAAACAAAGTTTTTAGAATCTAAAAAAGAACTAGAACTCTTAGAGTGATCTGCTTTGGGCACAGCCGTTATCGTAACGCAACTACTCTTAGATATAGGCAAACTCCTAGATGTTTTTGATTGTTGCTCCTAGGTTTTTGTTTTGCTACCCATTAGCAAATGCCTTGAAATCTAGCAAAGGCATCACACTAGTTTTTGAGTTCCTATCTCTTTCTTGTGTCTTTTTCTTAGCTTCATCTAGATAGTGATTATGAACCATGTCATTTGAACTAAATCTAGGCATGTTCTTTAGAACTTATCTAGATGAGCTAGAATGCAATCACTGACAGGTTTTTGGCAAAGCGGATTCTATTTTCTAGCAAAAATGTTGATGACTAGTATTGACAAATTCTTATTCACATCAACTTGGGAGGCAAACCGTTGTTTTGACATTTGAGCCCTTTCAGATTTAAACGCATTCGGTTGTCTAACAACTGATTGGTTTCTTAGTGATGGTAACATCGGTTTCCCCAAGACTGATGTTTTTATCAAAACTTAGTATCTACACTATTCCTTTTAACTTCCTTAAGTCATTTTTTAAAGCAGCAATATGCAAAAACCTTTTCTGAATCTGAGCTTTTTTAAATTTAGCATGATTAGCAAGCAAAGAGGTTGTACTGTGTCGGTAAGTCTTAGATCTCGTGATTTTAATAAATCAGACAAATCTTTGGTAATGCTGTTTCAAAGTCTCATTTTCCTTACGTAATGTAGCCACACTGTGTTCTAATTCGATGTTTATTGTTTCAAGTACTTCAATTTCCTTTTTAATCTTGGCTTTATTACTTGTTTCATTCAAAATTTGACCATGTTTGCCCTGTTTTCTTAAAGATTGATTTTTGATATTTAGTCGAGAGCATGACTATTGGCTTCCCTTCTTGAAAAATCTTTTGAAATTGGCAACTGTCTCTTTGAGCAAAATATTTTCAGACTCGAGTGATTGTTTTGAGTATTCAGTTGTTTGGTTATCAGGTGATGAATCAAGCATAGGACTTTTAACTTGACATGTTTCAGGATACTGGTCAACCCTACCTTCAACAATGATTTCAGTTGCGCAGTATGATAAGTTGTCCATAGCCAAAGATTTCATTCAGCGAGTTAATTGTACCCAGACATTGTTCTCGTCATAAATAGGTCTGATATCTGCATCATCAGCATCTGTATCATTCCCTGACCTGCTGCTATCATCTTGCACTTTTGAGTCTGTCCTAATGCTTTCTGTGTCAACCAAATTAGCATCCAATGCTTTACCCGTATCAATCTTACTCTCTTGCGTCTGCATCTGTCTTTTATTCACCCTTCTATCATACTGTCTTTGATGACTGTTCTTTCATGCAACGGACTTCTTAACATTACCCAGGTGATGGCTAGTGTATCTCTGAAGTGTTTTGAACCTGATTCAGTGTATTCAACAAAGTATGTGTTTGTCGTTTGATTGTCATAATCCAATGTAAACTTACAATCGATGAACTTTTGGACTGGTTGTTTTACCACCCATAAGGCGTCATGGGATCCATCTTCTTGAAATTCATCTTTGTCAAGTGCGTTTGGTAGTTTGATCTATGTTGAGGAGCAGTTGTTCTTGTAAAGTATGAACTATCTGACCAAGATTGACATGAATGCCCGTTTGAATCCATGTTCGACGTGAGTGCCTTTTAAGTCAGCTTTTGAAAGAACTTGAAGGTGTGAATGAAGAGATCGAAAATATGCCATGCATCTTTCCTTTTGCTTTTGACAATCTGGTATTGATTGCAGAACATCTTGTGGTTCAAATTCAAGCTCATTCCTTTGCGATTTGTTTGATAAGTCTCTGAATTACTGTCTTCTTTCTCAGAACAAGTGTTTTGTATGACAACTAAATCAACTTTCAATGAATCAGAATTCACTACTTGTGTTTGATGTGAATGATCTTCTTGTGTTTGCATCAACGTCTTTTGTTTCAACAAATGTAGAGTCCGTTGTTGATGAAGAATTATCTCAAATGGTATTTCCGAATGGAATCTATGGTACAGATCATTGCAATCAATTGAAGGATTGAGCATTGTATCGTGTATATTTCCTCATACGCTCTTCGAATTCTGAATTGAAAGCATTTTCAAACTTTGTTCTGAGATTAGTCAAAGTAGTTGTGCAATCAGTCCTAGAAAGTATATCTTTAGTAAGATGTTGTTCTAGTAAATCCAAGTCTTGAGAGAACGTTCTCTTGAAGATAGGCATCGTGCCATAGTCTTGTAAAGTTTCTGAGAGAAACTTAAATAGAGACTTGATTTCTTTAAGACTGTGCATGCATCTACTTCTTGAAAGTTGTGTCTTCTCTTGAATGTTAGAAATTGAACACGAATAAACTGTGTCATTCTGAAGAACACTTGATGTTTGTGTTTGCAAATTGGTATTGGTATTTGACATTGTGATGTTGTGAATGGATATCGGATCTTAAGTAGGTAAAGTGATTGTTGTTGTGGATTGAAATCAATTAATGTTCACGGGATTTTACAAATCTTTGATTAAAACCGAAAATGGAAGCCCCCGTATCTTTCGCGGGATTTTACAAAATCAAGAAGAAACCGTAAAACAAAAATGATGAGAAATCGTTGTTGAAATTGAAGAATTTGAACTTTCGTTAACGATTGGTGAGCTTAAAACGATGAACGGTGCATAAATTTTGAGCTTGAAATGATGAACGGTTGATTAAAACTCAAATAAGGACTAACGGTACAATTAAAAACTAAAAGATTTGAAAAATACAAAACTAAAAAAAATGTTTGAAAATTAAATGATAAGATTGAAAATGATTTTAAAGCTAAGGATTAAAAATAAAATTGAATGAAAATGAAAGGTAAAAATTAAAATTGTTTTAAAGTGATGGACTAATAGTAAACTTTTAAAAACCTAGAGGTTAAAATTGAAAACTATTTAGAAGTCTAGGGGCAAAGTGAGAATGTCAAATTAAGAAATTAAAAAACGAGTTTCCCTCCCTTGACGTTCTTCGTAATCAAAATAAAAAAATGTTTTTTATTCTTTTGATTCGTTTTTTGATTTATAAGCACATCGGTTTATCGTCGGTGAAAAAGTAAATATACCGCGTTGTGAAACGAGACCCGGCGCTCGCAACGTATAAGTCAACGTCCCGTAGTTTACCGTCACTCGAAACCGAAAACCGAAAACACTTAAACGAGTATCAACTGTTCTGAGATTTGTTCGGTTGCCACTATTTTTTTTTGTAAAAAAACTCGTTCGGCCCTTTTATAATTATACTCGTTCGGCTCTTATAAAATGTCACTCGTTCGGCTCATTCAAAGTTACACTCGTTCGGCTCACTCTCGATGAGAACTCGTTCGGCCCTTTTATAATTATACTCGTTCGGCTCTTATAAAATGTTACTCGTTCGGCTCATTCAAAGTTACATTCGTTCGGCTCACTCTCGATGATAACTCGTTCGGTCCGTTTTATGTTTCTACTCGTTCGGTTCAAGAAGTGTTTCACTCGTTCGGTTGATTAAACTTTAACTCGATCGCTCTGAAAACTAAAACTCGTTCGGGTGGTTAAAGTTAGAACTCGATCGTTTCCTTCCTTAACAACTAGATCGTGGTCTCGAAACATTTAACTAATCTGAATAACAGTTCCGGTTCACACAAACTATCAAACCTTGTTGGCACCCGTTCTTTCTTCTTCACACCGTGTACAAACAAAAGAATCCATAAAAAGGAAACAAAGCTATATAAAAACTTTGAAAATAAGCTTGTGTTAAGCCACGCAAATAAACTAAAAAAATGGAACAGAATGTTATATTCAAACGAAGAAACAAAGGAAAGAAAAAACAAATCGTAGCCTGGGGGGGGGGGGGGGGGAAGGGGGGGGGGGGGACCAAAACACACCCTTTTGTTGCAATATTTTGTTATTCAACACACACGTTTTGTGTTTAGTAAAAATATGCACTTTTTTTTGTTTGAATTTCCAACACAAAAAGAAATAAAATCAATAATAAAAAATGAACATTCAAAAAAAATAAGCCGAATGTTAATAACCTCAATAAGTCACCACAGCAAAAAAAACTAAACCCACCCCGTGGCGAGTGATACCAATTGTTATCCCAAAAGCTTAATCCATTTCACAACATAAGCTATACCAATAAGCAAAAAGGTAGAAAGATAGAAAGAAAAAGTTGGAAGATTTATTAGAGAAAAACTAGAGAGGTGGAAGATTACACACACTAAAATCTATAGAATGGTAACCAACACCCTCTCCATTGTGGAAAGTCTATTTATACCCTTTGACCATAGTGGCATGTGGGCTTTCTAACTTGGGCCGGGCTTGGCTTTTCTTAGGCTTTGAGCCCGAAACATGGACAATATTAGATTACAATCCAAGCCCGTTGAATCCGACTAGCCTATTACTTAACAAGACTAAATTATGCGACTAATAAGACCCGATAACATTCTTGTTCGCTTATATAGAAAATTAAGCTAACATTTTACAAAATAGCGGATATTAGTACCCGGCTTAAAACCGAAAGACATACGATTAACTATTAAAGTGTTTTTAAATCTACGAACTATTAAAAAACAATAAATATACGGGGTGACCGGGTCTTTTACTCATATCTAACATACGTGTTGTTCGAGACTTCCCTAAGGTATTTCTAAACGATCTGTTAGGTTTACCTCTTGTGCGAGAGATAGAATTTTGCATTGATCTGATTCCAAGCGCATCGCCAGTTGTTAGATCTCCATACCGGTTAGCTCCTTCCGAAATGTTAGAATTGTCAAACCAGCTTAAAGAACTTCAAGAGAAAGGTTTTATTCGACCAAGTCACTCACCATGGGGAGCACCCGTGCTCTTTGTCAAGAAGAAAGACGGTTCGATGAGAATGTGTATTGACTACAGGGAACTAAACAAGTTGACTATAAAGAACCGTTACCCTCTCCCCAGAATTGACGACTTGTTTGATCAATTACAAGGTGCGTGTTATTTCTCGAAGATAGATCTTCGCTCGGGATATCATCAGTTGAGAGTCCGAGAGGAAGATATACCAAAGACCGCGTTTAGAACTCGATACGGACACTTTGAGTTCACAGTCATGCCATTTGGGCTGACAAACGCACCAGCAATATTCATGGACTTAATAAACCGCGTCTGCAAATCGTATTTGGAAAAATTCGTAATTGTGTTCATTGACGACATCTTAATCTACTCAAAGTCAGAAGAAGAACATGAAGTCCACCTGAAGACGATTTTAGACTTACTCGAGAAGGAGAAGTTTATAACGCAAATTCTAATGTGATTTTTGGTTGAAAGAAGTTTATTTTCCTAGATATGTGGTACAACCGATGACGTATCCACTTGGATCCTAGCAAGGTTGAGTCTGTCAAGAACTGGAAGACTCCTGAATCGTCAACTGAAATCCGTTCATTTTTAGGATTGGCAGGTTACTACCGAAGATTTATTGAGAATTCATCTAAGATCGCCAAGCCCCTCACATTGTTGACTCAAAAGAATAAGACATATGTGTGGGGCAATGAACAAGATGAAGCTTTCTGCATTCTGAAGGAGAAGCTATGTAATGCTCCAGTGTTAGCACTCCCCCGATGGACCAGACGACTTTGTAGTCTATTGTGATGCATCAAAACAAGGTTTTGGGAGCGTGCTGATGTAGCGGGGCAAAGTGATAGCATATGCGTCAAGACAGTTGAAGAAGCATGAGAAAAATTATACCACCCATGACTTGGAATTAGGTGCGGTGGTGTTCGCTCTTAAAATCTGGAGATATATGCGTTAATGGACGAAAAAGTGTTATCTACACTGACCACAAGAGTCTCCAGTACATATTTGACCAGAATGATTTGAATATGCGCCAAAGGCGGTGGATCGAGCTACTTAGTGACTACGAGTGTGAGATCAAATACCACCCGGGCAAGGCGAACGTGGTGGCAGATGCCTTGAGTAGAAAGGAAAGGCTCAAGCCAAGGCGAGTACGTGCTATGAGTATTACTATTCATTCTGGACTTAAGACTAAGATTTTGGAAGCACATGGCGAAGCTTCCAAGGATCTCAAAGCTCCAGCTGAATGGCTAAGAGGACTGGAAAAACACTTTGAACGACGAGATGATGGTGGAATTTACTTCTTCGATCGTATCTGGATTCCATCAGTTGGTGGTGTAAGGAATGATCACTAGGATGAGCTCAATAACTTCTAGATATTCATACCATCCGGGTGCGATAAGATGTATCTAATATCTGAAAGACTTGTACTTTTGGTGGCCCTGTGTCATGAGGAGAGAGACATTGCTGATGTACGTTAGCAAGTTCTTACAGACTCTAAGAGAAAAGCCGAACATAAAAAAAAACCTCAGATATTCAACAACCAAAAATCCCCTGGAGTGGAAATGGGAGAAGAAACAAGAACTTATCCACAAAGTTTCCTAGAAGCAGCGTGGGTACGATGCGATTTGGGTTATAATGGATAGATTGACCATGTCGGCTTACTTCTTACCTATTCGTGAAGACTACAAGACAGAGAAATTAGCAAAGATTTATACCAATGAGATTGTAGCGAGACATGGTGTGCCGGTGTCAATCATTTTAGACCGTGATGTCCGATTCCACGTCCACACTTATGGCAAGCTTTTTCAGAAAGCGTTTGGGTACGAACTAGACATGAGTACGACTACCCACCCTCGAGACCGACGGTCAGAGTGAGCGACTATTCAGACACTGAGGATATGCTTCGAGCTGTGTTATGGATTTTTGTGGCAGTTGGGATACTCATATTCCATTGATTGATTTTCTATAATAACATTACCACACAAGCATTAAGTGTGCACCATTCGAGGCTCTGTACGGGCGAAAATGTAGATCCCCCGTGATATGGACTGAAGTTGGAGAAAGTCAGCTTATTGGACCAGAAATTGTGCAAGAAACGACTGAAAAGATTGTTCAAATCAAGGAAAGATTAAAGACGGCTAGGAGTCGCCAGAAAAGCTATGCTGATAAGAGGCGTAAACCTCTTGAATTCCAAGTTGGAGACCGAGTGTTACTTAAGGTATCTCCATGGAAGGGAGTGGTACGATTTGGTAAGAAAGGAAAGCTAGCACCACGATATGTGGGACCATTTGAAATCGTGGAGCATGTTGGACCGGTGGCTTATCGGCTGAAGTTACCCCAGGAGCTAAGCTGTGTTCACGACACGTTTCATGTGTCGAACCTCAAGAAATGTTTAGCTGAGCCAGATGTTCAAGTACCTTTGGATGAGATCGAGATTGATGAAAATCTGCGATTTGTCGAAGAGCCTATTGAGATCGTAGAGCGGGATGTGAAGAAGCTAAAGCGGAGAAGAATCCCATTAGTCAAAGTTCGTTGGAACTCTCGGCAAGGAGCTGAGTATACTTGGGAACGTGAAGACCAATTCCAGAAGAAATATCCGAATCTTTTCTCTGAACCCGTACTTTCCTCAAGTGCCGCAACTTGAGCCTTGAGGACAAGGCTCTTCTAACCGGAGGAGACTGTAACATTCCATATTTTCAGGTCTTTTACGACGTCATCTATTTTACTAATTTTTTTATTTTTTTCTTTCTCGTACGCGTTTACTTTTATTTTTAATAGTTAAGTTAAATCGCGTAAGTCAAAAATTATCGTTTAGCGTAAACGGGCACCAAACAAATAAATGTTTACATCAAGCAAGGGTTATATAATTATTTTGAGTATAATTATTAACTTTGTTTATTTTTTTTCGGATACGTAAAGTGTATACGTTTCGCGATAAATTGCGTTTAGGCATACCCGGAACCACAAAAATAATTCTACGCTTCAACAAATACCCACATTTATACCCAATACATAAAAGTTACAAAAATATATCATATATAGCATATATGTGCCGAAATTAGTGCAATTTATACAAGGTTTTATAAGAAAATGAAAAAAAATTTACACTTGGTCAAATGTACTTCATATATGCCATTAATACCTAGCCTTTTTGTTACCTTGACTAAAAACACAAAAACTTGAATCCTTGAAACCCTCCTTATGTCCCTTTGAATGTTTTACTAGCTATTGACCATTTGAATGCATATAAGTGCAAGTAAACATGATAGGTAACTCATAGAACATAAACACTTAGTAAAATTTTCACAAAATCCCTCTCTTTCTCTCCTTAAGCTCACGGCTCAAACCAAGCCTCCAACCAAATCCATACAAAATTTTATACAACCTATACACATCTATACACATCCATCCTAAGATATTCTAAGGTGTTTCCAAGCATTGGATTACCTTTTTCAAGTATTAATCAAGAAAAGTGAAGTTAGGGTTTTATCTTGGAAAGTTAGGGTTTTCATTGTGCAAGCTTTGATTTTGAGTCTAAACTCGGGTTTAGCACTTATTTCTCATCACATTCATCCTTCCTAAGGTCTTCTAAATACCTTTATACTTTTCATTTCATGATTTTATGTGTTAACATGTTCCTTATAGCTAAATCACCATATAGGACCTTTAAATATGTACAAAGAGTTTTTAATTATTTTTATGAATTCATACACCTTTTCTTATGTCATGTTGTTATATATATCATAGAATAATGGATGTATAAGTATGTTAACATGTCGTCTAAGTATAAACATGTTTATGTATAAATTAGGGATTTTAAAGTTATTTAACATGTTACAAGTAAAAGTAATATAAATGACTTGTAAATCTTGGACAAATGGAAAATATATGAACTAATGGGCATTATTATAATTATAAGTATCATATATGTCAAAATAGTTATAGGGAATTTTATAATAAACTACTAAGTTTAAAAGTATAATAAAACAAGCTTTTATTTTAAACGAGTTTAATAAATAAATTTTATAAAAATTATTCAAACAGAAAGTCTTGGCATTTTTAACAATTTATACATATTTTTTAGGATTCCCAAAATGAAAGAATCAGTAATTTTCATTAAATAACGAACTAGTTTATGAATTCGCGAGTTTACGACAATTAATACTTTTATAAAACTATTTTTATAAAAATTACTGTTCATGACAGAAAGTTTTATTTTTGTAAACCTCATAAAATTATAGAACTTTCAATTACGAGATCGTGCTCGAAAGAATCGTTAAAAACGGAGCTATAACGAATAAAATACGACGTTTACGGGTTTTACGATAACGAGAACGATAAAAATAAATTAGGGTCTGGTGTGAACAGTAAAAGTTACTGTTCACCAGAAGGTCAAAAGTTCAAAAATGTAAATTTATGATAACTCGTCTTAATACGAAAGCGTGGGCATAAGAAACGTTAAAATCGGGCTTAAAACGCGAAAGTTACGCCAGTTTTACTAAAACGGTAATTATAAACGTTTTTACTAATTAAACACAATTTTACCAAAACAATTAGATGGTGATTGAACTATAGACCTATATGTGGTATTAATCAAAGTACTATTTACTAGAGAAGTTTCCTAATGAGGCCTCTCCGGGTGGCGTATCGACGATTTTGTTTGGATTAACGATCTAAAGAGTGTCCTAGCGCCTCATACGTTCAACTACAGACGACTCTTAATTATTAGGCCCGAACGATGTATAGAGCTATACGACCTATAAATAATCAAAGTTGTTTAGTACTTTATACGACCTATTTGGATTAGGTTGCCTTCGATTCTTCGTGACGCATTTTCTATTTTGAATACTTGTTGATTTTCATTCACTCAAGGTGAGTTCATAGCCCTTTATTTACAATTGTTTTACAAAATCTGATGGGGGAATTACATTCTTATTTAAGTTCTTATTTCTATTGGACACAAGTGTTTTTTCAATGTATGCTATTCCAGATTTTTTTTAAACCTTGCTGATTATTAATGCCAAGTTACCTTATTGCAGTGAAGTCCCTACTTATCAATGAAACCGTTAATTGCTATTGTAGTAAGCCGGCCCCGAAAAGTTGGGGGGTTGTGGATAGATCTATCGGGACTGACAATCCCCACCTTTACTTGGGTCACTAGTTTGATCGGTGCATTTAACATTGAGAGGTGTTTAGGTGTTTTGGCAAGCATCCTATTTTCTGATTAGGGCACAATCTAGTTAAGGCTTCGGTGTCATGAGCTTAGTGCAATAATAAACTGATTTGGACCTGAATGTGTTTCAGAGTCTACTATTACTTCGATCTTGTGGTCCACCCTTTTTACCGATAAACCTATGATTTCACTCAACCTTTGTGTTGACTTTTAGCATGTAATTTCAGGTCCTAGGGTATGAACATTGGACAGGAGCCGTGGCGGATATCAATGAAGACGGATTCTGTGTTTTATCTAAAGTTTATGCAACTTTTATTATCTTTAAAAACTTAAGTCATCTTTTGGTATTATGAAGCTTTTGTTTAATTAAGAATGTTTATGACTTTTACAACATATGGGACCTAATGTATGAACTCTGATATTTTGCTACGGCATCGAATGAAATCTTATCTTAAAACGTCCATTTAAAGGTCGTTTCCTATATCTTGATTGTTGTACTTTGCCGAAGCACCCCAATGTTACCATTCCGCTGCTACCTGATTTTGGGGGTGTTACATATTTACTAGTGTTGGACATAGATGGATACCCACATGAAGGACCTTCACTATAGATGAAACAAAGTGCCCTATGACTAGTATCACTACCACTAAAGTAGTGCCTCCTAGGGAATCTGTTCAAACTGTAGCAATTACTAAAGCACATTCTAGTAGTGCCTCTAATAGGAAACATAATGTTTTAAAGTCTGTAAATCCAAGTAAAGAACCTAGTATTCTAGGACCTAGGCCTTCTAACACTTGGAACCCAACCAAAATTGGGGATCCTATGTTTTAATTTCTTAAGCTTCTTCTCATGTCCAACGTAGGTCGTACAGATCGTCCTCTGGTATTTGGACTCGCGTTGCTCCAAGCACATCACTGGACAATGGTCTTAGCTCATCAACTTTGTCAGCAAGTTTTTAGGTACCGTCAGATTTGGTAATGATCAAATTGCAAGGATAATGGGTTATGGTAATTATCATATCAGGAATTTTACAATTTCCAGGGTTTATTATGTTGAGGGACTTGGACACAATTTATTCTTAGTGGGTCAATTCTGTGACTCTGATCTTAAAGTAGCTTTTCGAAAACACACATGTTTTGTTCGTAATCTTGAAGGTGCTGATCTACTCACGAGATCTAGGGGAATAAATTTGTATACACTGTCTATTGAAGATATGATGAAGTCCTCTCCGATTCGTCTCTTGTCCAAAGCTTCTAATACTAAGTCTTGGTTATGGCACCGACGTTTGTCTCACCTAAACTTTGGTACCATTAATCAACTGGCTAAATAAGGTCTTGTTAGAGGTTTACCCAAACTGAAGTTTGAAAAAGATCAATTGTGTTCTGCGTGCTAATTAGGGAAAAGCAAGAAGCATACTCATAAACCAAAATCTGAAGACACCAATCAAGAAAAACTTTATCTGTTGCATATGGATCTTTGTGGCCCAATGCGTGTCGAAAGTATCAAAGGGAAGAAGTACATTTTAGTCATCGTGGATGATTATTCGAGGTTCACATGGGTTAAATTCTTAAGATCGAAAGATGAAGTTTCGGAATTCATCATTAAATTTTTAAAGAAAATACAAGTTCGTCTTAATGCAACTATAAGAAATATAAATATTTATAACAACCTACAATTTTCATCAATGTAATTATCCATCTATTAAATTAGATGCAATTGTCATCAATGTAATATCTACTTATTAAATTAAGTACAACCATTTTCACAGGAATATGTTTGCTTTATTCCACCTATTATGCAACGTAACTTGCATAACCTAAGTAAACAAGCTCACGCAACCTACCTATGCCAATTTCATCAACGTTTATAGCCAATAAACGTTATAATATGTCAAGCAATATGTTTTAAACTCTATTCTATCATATGTTATCTATTTAACGTACTTTTTAAAACGTTATTACAAAACGGATTTCAAACGTTAACGTTTATATCAACACCCTAATTATATGAAATGTTTACATATAAAGTGAATGTTCAAGCTTGCAAGGCATGTGTACAAGTGTAGAATGCATAACTTTTGAATATTAATTCCCTCTAAAACTAATGTACAACTCCCTAAAGCTTAAAGTACAAGTTAAACATGCATATAATTCAAACTAGGTCATTTTCCCTCCAAAATTATGTTTATTTCTTACCACCACTTTAACACAAGTTACAAAAATTAAAGCACAACTTCTAAACTAAGAAACTAAACCCTAAACAAAACCCTAATTCTAACCTAAACCAAGATGAAAACCCTAAACACCTAAAACTAGTTCTAACCTAAATACCAAGCACCTCAAGCACCTCAAGTAGCTTCATGAATCACCTCCTTGCACCCTATCTATTACTTGGTCACTACTCTACAGCACCTTGGCCACCACTCCACTTAACTTGGTCACCACTCCAAGTAAACTTGGGCAATACTCTTTTCTTTACACTATATATACACGCATACATACACTTTCAATTCACCATTAAAACTTCATACTACCTTAAAATCATATTCTAGCCATGCCATAGAAGAGAAGAAAGAAGGTTTAAGCTAAGTAGAAGCCAAGATTTAAGAAGAAAGAAGTCTTTGATTCATAACTTAAAGTGTTCGACCCATTTCATCAATTTTGACCCATTCAAGCTTTTGTAAGTCTTCACCATGTTCTATAAACTCTTGTATTGTTTTAGATTATACATCAGCTCCTATACATCCTTATGATCTCATGAAATCAGCCCTTAAACCCTAAAGCTTACTCATTTGGTTTTCCTAAACCAAACGCACTCTAAAAACCCTAAAAAGCTCTTTTCGTGTATCTAACAAGGTATAAGCCATAAGCTGTTATAATAAGTTGTTTCAATAAGCGCATTTATCATTTCTATAAGCTTGAAAACTTAAAGCCTTAAACCCATCGGGTTAATCATTTTAAACCAAACGAACCCATTTTGGATTTTTAAGCTCACAAGCTCTTTTCATAAGCTATAAGCTCATAAAAGTTACTTATTTTAGCTTATAGTAATAAGCTATAACCTGCAAAATTGATTTCTAAATCAAAAATATCAATATTATAGTTTTTGGACTTAATTCGCAAATGTTTTCATGCAAAGGGGTATATATTGTAAATTCTTAAAACATATAACTAGAGGGGCTGAAAATATAATTATCCTAAAGTTAAACTTCAGGGGTTGTTTTGTCATACTTGAAAGTTAAAGGTTTAAATATTTAAAGATATAAAGTAAAAGGTTAAAATTGTAAATTAATATATACCAAAGGTATATATTGTCATTTTTATATTCTCAAAGGTATAAAATGTATATTTTTCTTATATTAATTTTTGATATATATTTAAAATTATTATAGACTCGATTTTATTAAAACCCGACACATTTGTCGTTATCATTCGTTGATCAAAACACTATAAAACAATTATGTTATATATTTAACATAATTTATCATCTTCTAGCTTTTGAAGAAACTTAAAAAGATAAAATCTTATCTTTTAAACTATAATGTATCACGTTACTAGGAAGTTTCATGTGAGGGGCTTCATTTGGGTAGACGTTTTAACGAGTTGCTGGATTTACGATTTAAAGTGTCCTAGCTCCTCAAACGTTTACTACATGACCTCTGGATTATGATAGCCTGAACCGTGATACGTTTTGTCACAAAGTTATCAAACCAAAAAAGCGGTTAAACTTTATGAAGTAAAGTTTGTATTAATAATCATCTCAAACTAAGACTTGCCATATTACTCAATGGTTGCGTGACGAGGAGTTTACTCCATTTGAATTTAAAAATTCAAATCAATCAACTACCTTGATAAGGTGAGTTCATAGTCCCACATTTACATGTTTTCTAAATCCCGTGGGGAGATACATGCTATAAACCATGAATACGAGTATTTTTCCAAATGTATGCTATCCTGATATATTATTGCCTAAGTTTGCCTTCACTGCTAATATTTCTTAATCATGAACCATTAGTCACTTGCGAGTGAACGCGAATATTGTGAATAAATCCATTGGGGGTGACGACTCCCGTTGGTGTACCTGTACATAGGGTAACCAAACACACTATATTTGAGAACAAAGGATAACTTTGTCAAGTTACCTTTCCTTAAAGACAGTTGTTCCTTCAAGTCGTTAAATTAACTTCGGATGTTAATGTTTGGTTGCATGAGTTTAAGGCAATAATACTGTTTTCCATGATAATTGCATTCGTTGCAATTATTACCACTTATGATGACTTGTATTCAAACATTTCATTACAAACACTGTGAATTTCACTCAACCGTTGTGTTGACCCTTTTAGCATGTTTATCTCAGTTAATTGAGCAAATCTATGGCACGGAGTGGCATTGGACTTGAGGGACGGTCCTAAACTTTTTTTTCATTCATATTTTGTGTTTATCATTGTTTTTTGGGAACATCCTTTTGTAAAACTCTGATATTGATATTGAATAAGAATCTAGATTTTCCTAAAATCGTCTCTTTTGAGTCGCTTTCTCCATTGATTTATGATCTGTTATTCATGATAGTAATACCCCAAATTAGATTTTTTCCGTTGCTATCTATATGTCAAATATGAGGGTTTCAGATTGTTATTATAAGAGTCACGGTTATAGAGAACCACACCGTTTAAACCTTAACTAATAAACTACTTTTGCAATCCAAAAAAGGTCCTCCGTGCCACTCGCATTTCTGGATAGTATGTAAATGACTACTTAAACTATTAGCTTAATTTATATAAATAACTTATGTTATTTACACTGGGTTATTACAAAGTTATGTATTCATCCACCCACCCTATTATCGTGCCAATCTGATTTCGATGTTGGGGATGCTTTTTTACTCTACAACCACTCCTGACTATACTCTGGCTTCTCTGGACTATTTCCCAGCCTCACCGGGAAACACCTCTCCTGATCTTTCAGATGATTTATCTAAGTATCTTTTGGCCTCGCTAGCCATCTCACCTTTCCACAATGATCCGTATATGAAAGTTATGCAAGCATATAATGCTACTAATAATAAATCACCTATTCCACTACCATGAGCTCCTATTGCTCCAACAACTATTTTGCCTCTATCTTCAGTATTGCCACTATCACCAATGTTTGATCCCCAAGATTTCTTTATTCTCGAGGAGATTTTACCACCTCAGAAACGAGCATGTTTCCTATCATCTTCATCTACTTATTCTTCTGCTCTGCCTCAAGTATTTAAGATTGGAGAGAATTATCATGGCGCTCCAGACACGTCTTACGCACACTATGAGAAACAGATCGAGACTATTTTGAATCACTTAGATGAGATCCGTCTTTCTTTTTAATTGATCTTTCAGAATGTGTATCGATTATCGGGGAGCATGAAATAAACCTCACCGTAAAGGAATCGTTACCCCCCAATACCGTATCGATGACTTATTCGACCAACTTCAAGGTTCGAGTGTTTACTCGAAGATTGAATTAAGATCAGGCTATCATCAACTGAGAGTCAGGGATGAAGATATTCCCAAGACTGATTTCAGAATAAGGTACGGACACTTATGATATTCATTTTAGTGATGCAATTTGGTTATACTAACGCGTTGTTAGTGTCATGGATCTCATGAACCGTGTGTGTAAATCATACTTGGATAAATTTGTGATAGTGTTCAATGATATTCTTATCTACTCCCGTAACAAAGAAGAACACGCAAATCACCTGAGAATAATCTTGGAATTACTCAAAAAGGAGAAATTGTATGCCAAGTTCTCCAAATGTGATTTCTGGATCAGTATCGTGCAATTTCTTGGGCACGTAATTGATAGTCAAGGAATTCACGTTGACCCCGCCAAGATTGAAGCAGTTAAGAATTAGGCATCTCCTACCACACCCACAAAAGTATGCCAATTCTTAGGACTCGCTGGCTACTATCGAAGATTTATCGAAGGTTTTTCGAAGATTGCAAAGTCTTTGACTGAATTAACCCAGAAAAACAAGAAGTATATCTAGGGAGAAAACCAAGAGTCAGCTTTCCAACTGCTAAAATAGAAACTTTGTGAAGCTCTAATCTTAGCATTACCAGAAGGAAACGATGACTTTGTCGTTTACTGTGATGCATCACATCAAGGTCTGGGAGGAGTGTTAATGCAAAGAGAAAATGTTATTGCATATGCATCCCGATAACTCAAGCCTCATGAAGAGAATTACCACACACAGGTCCTGAATTAGGAGCAGTAGTGTTCGCTTTTAAATTTTAGAGACACTATCTGTATGGCACAAAGTGTACTGTGTTCACTGATTATAAAAGTCTTCAACATATCCTTAATCAGAAATAGTTGAACATGAGACAACGCCATTGGTTAGAATTGCTCGCAAATTACGATTGTGAGATTCGCTACCATCCTAAAAAGGCAAATGTTGTAGCAGATGCCTTAAGCAAAAAAAAATTTTAAATTTTTTTTTTTTTTTTAATAACAATAAACCGAAAGGGAAACAAATCAAAACACTACCGAGTTTAGAGCATTAGTATGACACGTCACTAAAATTACCATTACAAATCCTCGAAGCCCAAACCGAAGTGATCAAAGAAGAGAACATCAAAGCTGAGAACCTACAAGGAATGGACAAAGCATTTAAAGTACGTCCTAATGGAACTTGTTGTATCAAGAATTGAAGTTGGTTACCACTCTTTGGTAATTTGAGGAACTTAATCATGCATGAGTCCCATAAATCAAAGTATTCCATCCACCCAGGTTCTGACAAGATGTATCAGGATTTTAAAATAACATTCTATTGTGGCCTAAACTATGAAGGCAATCATCGCTGAATATGTCGGCAAGTGTTTGACATGATCTAGAGTTAAAGCAGAATGTCAAAATCCATACGGCTTACTGATACAACTAGAGATTCCTACATGGAAATAGTAAAGAATAACGATGGACTTCATTATAAAACTACCCAAAACATCAAGCGGACATGACACAATTTGGGTCATTATAGACCGTCTTACCAAATTAGCACATTTCATCCCTACCAGAGAGACAGAAAGTATGGAAACCCTTACAAGGTTGTTATAAAGGAAATCAGTCTCACGGCCATGGAGTGCTGATATCCATCAATCGGGATCGTGCACAGTATTTCAAATCCAATTTCTAGCCGTCAGTGCAGAATGCTTAGGGTACTCAATTAGACATGAGTACGGCATATCATCCCGAAACTGATGAATAAAGTGAAAGAACCATCCAAACACTTGAAGATATGCTTCGAGCCCGTATTATAGATTTTAGAAAAGGATGGGACACTTACCACTGGTAGAATTTTCTTACAATAACAATTACCATGCAAGTATTAAGGCGGCACCATTTGAGGCACTTTATGGCTGTGAAGTTGTCGATCACTGTTGCAGGGATCGAAGTTGGAGATGTTCAACTCACGGGACCAGAGATAATCCATGAAACCACCTAAAAGATAGTACAAATCCAACAACGCTTGCAAGCTGCAATAGATTAGAAAAGAAGTTACGCCAAAGTAAGGCGAAAGCCTTTGGAATTCAAAGTTGGAGATCGTGTTATGTTAAAAGTGTCACCTCGAAAAGATGTCATTCAATTCGGAAAACAAGGAAATCTTAACCCCCGGTACATTGGACCATTTAAGATCCTTAAAAGGGTCAGACCAGTGGCATACAAACTTGAGCTTCCTGAAGAACTCAGTACATTCCACATTTCTAATTTAAAGAAATGCATATCTGACAAATCTCTCGTCATTCCAATGAAAGAGCTTAGGCTCGATGACAAACTCAACTTTGTAGAAGAACCAGTGGAAATCATGAATTGAGAAGTCAAGCAAATAAGACAAAGTAGCTATTAATATAGTCAAGGTAAGATGGAACTCTAAAAGAGGACCACAATTTACGTGGGAACACGAAGATCAAATTCGTGCCAAGTATCCACATCTGTTTTCAAACATCACTTCAACATCCAACTAAATCTCGGGATGAGATTTCTTTAAGGTTGGGAGACTATAACAACTTACAATTTTCCTTTATGTAATTATCCATCTAGTAAATTAGATGCAATTTTCCTCAGTATAATTTCCATCTATTAAATTAGATGCAACCATTTTAATGGAAAGATTTTTTCTTTATTCCATCTTTATGCAACGCTAACTTGAATAACAAAGTAAACGTATCACGCAAACCTTCCAAGCCAAGTTCCATCAATGTTAATAGCAAGTAAACGTTATAATATGTCAAGCAATATGTTTTAATCACCATACATTATCTAATTAACGTACTTTCCATAATGTTATATCAAAACGAACTTTATACGTTAACGTTTATATCAAAACCCTAATTATATGTAATGTTTTCATGCAAACCAAAAGTACAAACAAATAAGGTATGTGTACAAGGTTACAATGCATAATATTTGAATTATATTTCCCTCCAAAACCCTAGTACAACTCTCTAAAACTCTAAGTATAACCCGACACTGCACAACATTCAAAATATGCTTTTTCCCTCCATTTTTTCTAAGGGAATTCGTACAACCTTTCTAGTACATGTTACAAGTCTCCTAAGCATTACATTTAAACATTCTTTCCCTCCATTTTAGCCCCTACTCGTCCTAAAAACCAAAACCCTAACCCGAAAACCCTAAACAACTCGTATACCTTAAAACGAGTTGTTTTTAACTAAAACCTAACTAGCAACACCTTCTCCATGATGAACCACCTTGCTATATCTTGCTAAGCACCAACATGATTCACCACATGCCTATACCTTGCTAAGCACCCTCAATGATTCAACACCTTTGCTAGCCCTCCTTTAAATACTTATCACCTACCAAGCAAACCACCCACATACTTAGTCACCACCTAGCTCGCACCCTAACCACCTCTCATCACCACCTTGGACTCCAAGCTAAACCCTTGCTTAGCACTTCCAAGTAAACTTGGTCCCTACTCTATGTAAACTTGGCCACTACTCCTAAATTTACCTTTTATATACACGAAAACATACATACTTCTTCAATTCACCATCAAAACTTCATCTACACTTTAAAAATCATGTTCTGACATGCATAGACAGAAGAAGAAAGAAGGGTTTAATGCTAAGTAGAAGCCAAGATTTTAAAAAGGAAAGGGTCTTTGATTCATACTTTAAGTGTTCGACCCATTTCATCTTTTTGACCCATTCAAGTTTTTGTAAGTTTTACCTCGTTCAAGAGCTCTTGTATTGTTTTAGATTCATTTATAGCTCTATACATCCTAATGATCTCATCAGAAATCAGCCTTTATGCCCCAAAAGCTTACTAATTGGTTTCCTAACCAAACACGCCTTAAAACCCTAAAAGCTCTTTTTGTGAATCTAATAAGCTATAAGCTATAAGCTGTTGTAATAAGCTATTTTTATAAGCTCACTTATCACTTTTATAATCATTAAAACTTATCCTAAAAGCTCTAACCCATCGGGTTAATTTTTCTGAACCAAACATACCCATTTTGGATTTTTAAGCTCATAAGCTCTTTTCATAAGCTACAAGCTCATAAAACTTACTTATTTTAGCTTATAGTAATAAGTTATAAGCTGCAAAACTAAGTTGGATTTGAAAAATACAAAGTATATGGTTTTTGGACTAGAAATGCAAAACATTTCATGCATAGGGGTATATATTGTAACTTTGAATTTTATTTAATCTTTCAGACCAAAAATGTAAATATCCTAAAGTTAAACTTCAGGGGTTTGTTTTGCCATACTCTAAAGCTAAAGGTTTAATTGTTTAAAGATATAAAGTAAAAGGTTTAAAATTGTAAATTATTATTTACCTAAGGGTTTTATTTTCATTTCTTTCATATTCTCAAGGGTTATTAAGATAAGGGTATAAAATGTAATATTTTTATATAAATTATAAAAATATATTTAAATATTATAAGACTCGATTTTATTAAAACCCGACACATTTATCATTCGTCGATCGAAACACTATAAAATCAATTAGGTTATGTATTTAACATAATTTATCATCCGCTAGCTTTTGAAGAAACTTAAAAAGATAAAACCTTATCATTTAATCTAAAACGTATCGCATTACTAGGGTGTTTCATGTAAGGAGTTTCATTTGAGTAAACGTTTTGACGAGTTGCTGGATTTACGATTTAAAGTGTCCTAGCTCCTCAAACGTTTACTACATGACCTCTGGATTATGATAGCCCGAACAGTGATACGATATTTTCACAAGTTATCAAACCAAAAACCGTTCAACTTTATGAAATAAAGTTAATAATATCAACAATCGAACTAAGACTTGATATATTACCCCTAGGTTGTGTGACAAGGTTGTTTACTCTCATTTGAATTAAATTTCAAATTAATCAACTACCTTGATAAGGTGAGTTCATAGTCCCACCTTTACATGTTTTCTAAATCCCATGGGGAGATACATGCTATAAACCATGAATACAGGTATTTTCCAATTGTATGCTATCCTGATATATTATTGCCTAAGTTTGCCTTCACTGCCAATATTTCTTAATCATGAACCATTAGTTACTTGTGAGTGAATGTGAATATTGTGGATAGATCTATTGGGGTGACGACTCCTGTTGGTGTACCCGTACATGGGGTAACCAAACGCACTATATTTGAGAACAAATGATAACTTTGGCAAGTTACCTTTCCTTAAGGACAATTGTTCTTTCAAGTCGTTAAATTGACTTCGGATGTTAATGTTTGGTTGCATGAGCTTAGGGCAATAATACTGTTTTTCCTGATAATTGTATGTGTTGCAATTATTACCACTTATGATAACTTGTATTCGATTATTACATTTCAAACTTGTGAATTTCACTCAACCGTTGTGTTGACCCTTTTAGCATGTTTATCTCAGGTAAATGAGCTATCTATGGCACGGAGTGGCATTGGACTTGAGGACGTCCAAATTTGTTATCATTCAAACTTTATGTTTTCAACGTATTTTGGGACCTCTCTTTTGTAAAACTCTGATATATTATTGAATGATAACTAAATTTTGCACTTTTGAGTCGTTTTCTATGATTATGACCGTTGATTCATGAAGTAATACCCCAAATTAGCTTCCGCTGCTATATGTCAAATAAGGGGGTGTTACAGCGGATATAACAAACAAAAAAACATTACGAATAAGGTTGCAAAGTTGCATTTTTATATTCACATAAAGCTTCTCTCACCTCAAAGTTTGACGTACTTTCTTTTAAGTGTTGTTTGTGCTCTTTGAATGAGGGCGAGTATATCAAGATATCATCCAAGTATACAATGACACACTGTTGAAGAAAAAACTTAAAGACATGCTTCATGACCTGCAGGGTACTTGGAGCGTTAGATAGCCAAATGGTATCACTAACCATTGATGTAACTTCACAAGTTTTAAAGGTTGTTCTCTATTCATCATCGGTTTGAAGGTAGATCTTTGAGTACACATTTGCACCAACATATCATCTAAGCGAAAAATTGGATAACAATACTTGACGATGATTTTGTTTATTGCCTCATTATCAACACACATACGTGATGAACCATCTTTCTTGGGAGCCAAAAGTGCACGAACAACACAAGGGCTCATGCTTACTCTTATCATGTCCTTTACCAAGGATTCCTCAACTTGGCGTTGTAATTCTTCATGCTCTTTTAGGCTTATGCGAATGAGGTCTATTTGATGTTGAATAGGGTTGTGTTACTATAAAACCTCAAAGGGTATATATTATTGTAATTGTAATTATGATTTGTACATTAGATTGTATGTGTATTTATACTAATGTCATGGCTTAGAGATTAAGCAACTAACACATAACCTAATAGGTACGGCCCATCTATATAATTAGACCGGCCATCTAATTTAGTTTGGTCTAACACGCCCCGCAAGCTAAGGACGGGCAACAACCTGCAGCTTGGATCTTAGAAAGAGAAATTGAGGAGTTGGTAATGGCTTTGTAAAGATATCTACAATTTGATCATGTGTAGATATATGTTGAACTCGAAGATCTCCTTGAGCAACCTTTTCCTGAACAAAGTGATAGTCTATTTCTACGTGTTTTGTATGCGCAAGAAAGATAGGGTTAGCTAGCAAGTATGTTGCACCAAGATTGTCACACCATAGTATAGGAGTTGAAGATGAATGGATTCCAAGCTCATTAAGAAGATATTGAAGCCATGTGAGCTCAGCAACAGTGTCAGCAAGAGCCTTGTATTCAGATTCTGCAGAGGAACGTGAAATCGTACGTTGTTTACGAGTGGTCCAAGATATAAGGTTTGAACCAAGATATATAGGAAATCCTCCCATGGACCATTGATCATCTGAATCTTCATCCCATTCAGCATCTGAGAAAGCTTCAAGAGAAGTGTCGGGATTACCTTTCCATAGCACGTCAGTAAAAGCTTGAAGGGTAGAACCAGAAGAACGACGTTTGAGTATACCATGTTCAACCTTACCATGAAGATAATGTAAAATCCGTTTAACTGTAGACCAATGATTCTCGGTCAGAGCATGCATATATTGACATACCTTGTTAACAGTAAAAGCTATGTCAGGCCGAGATAGGGTAACATATTGTAAAGAACCCGTAGTTTTTATGTATTGGGTATGTGGGTATTTGTTGAAGCGTAGAAAAGTTTTGGTGGTTCCGGGAGTGCCTAAACGCAATTTATCGCGAAACGTATACACTTTACGTATCCGATAAAAATAAAATGAACAAAGTTAATAATTATCCTCAAAATAATTATATAACCCTTGCTTGATGTAAACATTTAATTGTTTGATGCCCGTTTACATTGAACGCTAATTTTTAGCTTACGCGATTTTACTTAATACATGAAATTACAAGCAAACGCGTACGACACTAAAAATAAATAGTAGATTTATCGACGTCGTCAATGACTTGAAAACACAGGGTGTTATAGACTTCCCCCGTTAAACGAGCCTTGTCCTCAAGGCTCACGATGCAGCACTTGACGACGGTGTGGTCTTGGTGAAGAGGTGTGGATATTTCTTCCTGAATTGGTCTTTACGTTCCCACGTGAACTCGGGACCTCTCTTGGAGTTCCATCGAACTTTGACTAATGGGATCCGACTTCGCTTTAACCGTTTAACTTCATGGCTCACTATTTCTAATGGTTCCTCAACAAAATGAAGCTTGTCATCAAGATGAAGTCCATCCAACGGAACGGCTAATGGTTCATCGGCATGACACTTTTTCAGGTTGGACACATGGAATGTATTATGAACTCTACTCAGCTCTTCAGGAAGCTCGAGCTTGTAAGCAACCTCTCCTACCTTTTCTAACACCTTGAAAGGTCCAACATATCTGGGGTTTAACTTCCCCCGTTTTCCAAATGTACGACCCCTTTCCAAGGCGAAACTTTGAGCATAACTTTATCCCCGACTTGGAATTCTATTGGTTTACGCTTCAAGTCAGCGTAACTCTTTTGTCGATCACGAGTGGCTTGCATCCTTTGCTTGATCTGGATGATTTTCTCAGTGGTCTCTTGAATTAGTTCTGGATCCGTGTTTATTTGAGCTTCTCCAACTTCAGTCCACCAAATAGGTGGAACGACACTTCCGGGGGGGACCATAAAGTGCTTCGGATATGGTGCGGCTTGATGCTAGCGGATTGTATTGTTATATGAGAACTCGACTAATGGGCTAATGGTTTATTAACCCAAACCCTTTCCAAAGTCAATCCACAGCACGCAAACATATCTCGAGAGTTTGATCATGGTTCCCTCTCGCTTTGCCCTGTTCTGTGTTTTGTGGATGTATACGCAGTACTTCATATCTAAATTGTACCCAAAGCGTTCTGAAGTTGACCTCTATGAAATTTGTCGTGCGGAAATCGTTGGGTCACAATCGCAAAATGATTGTGACAGGTAGTCCATGCCTCGTGATAACTCCTTTAGGTATAAAATATTGCAGTTTATCCAAAGGATCAGTCTCTCTAATTGTTGTAAAAATTGCCAGGACTTAGTGAGCGGGTCACGATCACCAAAAATAAAAAAAAAAAAAAAAAAAAAAATCCTTCTCTAAAAAAAATTAAGTATAGCCTTGGAGACGTCTTTGGAAGCTTCGTGACAATATCCATGGTGTGTTGTCCCATCTTCCATTAGGGTATCTTTGGTTTTGTACCAACAATCCTGATGGCCTTTGATGTTCGGCCTTGACCTTAGCACAGGTCAAACACTTGCACTAACATAAGTGGCTATGTCGGCTTTCATGTTGGGCCACCAATATAGCTTCTTCAGTGTATTGGTACATTTTGTCGGAAAACGGATGAATAGAGTATTTTGATTTTGTAGGATTCGTGCATCATGATCACAGCCATAAATTGCCTAAACAAGGTGGTAACCAGTCCTGCCTTTGAGGCCACAGGGTTTCATCCGCACGTGGTTCCCATCTTTTGTTCTCTAATCCTTCTTGGAAATTTAGCATTTTCAATCAACAATTCCCCCAACTTGTCTTCACTCTTAATTTTCTATGGGTTTTTTTCGCCTTCGGTTCTGAGCATTTAAGATATGTTTGGAAGATCCAAGCTAATAGTCATGGACTAAAGGCTCGAACTCTTAACGGTGGTTCTCGTTCTTTCCTGCTCAAAGCATCAGCAACGACATTTGCTTTCCCCGGGTGATAACGAATATCGCAATCGTAATCACTTAGCAACTCTAACCATCGGCGTTGCCTTATGTTCAACTCTTTTTGAGATCTATAATGTGTTGGCAAAATCTTGTGATCGGTTGAACACCGTACATTGAGTTCCATATATATAATGTCTCCTGATCTTGAGGCGAATACCACTGTATCCGAGTTTCCAAATCATGAGTGTTTTAGTTTTTCATGAAGTTTTACTGGCGTGATGCTTAGAGTAATTCACCTTTTCTCATTGCATCACACAGCGCTCCATTACCGTTCTTTTAAGCGTCGCAGTATGCGATTGAAATTCTTCGTCCCTTCAGGTAATTCAAGGATTGGTGCACTGCACAAGCTTTTGCTTTACAGTGAAAAGATGCTTCTTGTTTATCGCCCACTTCAAACTTAATTCTTTGGGGTGAGCTTGGGTCTAGGTTTGGCGATCTTCGAAAACCTTCAATGAATCTTCGGTAATACCCAGCAAGACCTAAAAATTGACGAATCTCCGTTGGTGACTTAGGAGATGTCCAATCTTTAATGGATTCATCTTTGCTGTGGATCCACCATGGAATTCTTCACTATCGATACGTGACTGAGGAACTGTACTTGGGAATCCAAAATTAAACATTTGGAAAACTTGCATACCAACTCCTCTTCTTTTAAGCAATTCTAAGATTTGCGTTAAGGTGTTCTTTATGTCTTTCTTGTTCTTCGAATTTATCTGAATTATCATCAATAAAGTAATCACGAATTTATCTAGATTTGGTTTGCATTACCCCGTTTCTAAGGTCCCTGAATTACGGCAGTGTAAGGTTTGCGTTTGTCAAACCAAACGGCATAACTTGAAATTCGTAATGGCCATAATGAGTTTTGAAGGCAGGTTCCGGATGTTTTTCTTCATAGAAACACCTCAATTGGGTGATAACCTGACCTTAGGTCGATTTTCGAGTAGACACTCGACCCTTGGAGCTGATCAAATAAATCATCAATTCTTGGGAGCGGATAACGGTTCTTCACCGTTAGTTTATTCAATTCCCGGTAATCAATGCACATCCGGAATGACCCGTCTTTCTTCTTGACAAACAAGACCGGAGCTCCCCAGGGCGAGGAACTAGGTCTTATAAAGCCTTTGTCAGATAGTTCTTTTAGTTGCTCCGATAACTCTTTCATTTCGAAGGTGCCAATCGATTTAAGGGACGCCGTGCTACAGTGCAGCAGCCGGGTACAATCAATTTGGAACTCCACTTGGCGAGTCGGTAGGAAATAGACCCGGCAGGCAAGTCTGTCATGAAATACTTTGGGAAAGTATTGAACTATTGGTTACGTCCTCAAGTCGCTTCTTCTTCGACTTGTCTTCAACCTCTTTTGCAGTAGTTACTGTGACAGAATAGAATGATAGAACCCTTTTTCCATGTACTTCTGCGTTTTAGTTGCACGGAAATGATGTGTAATGTGTCACATTCCCTGGTTACATTCCTATCACCATGTATGGATTAAGATTTTATTTTCTCTAGGGTTCATCACGGAACAATCTTCTCGGGCACATACATTGACGCCTTTGGTACTTCATGCCAACTTATCCATACCGATTATAACATCGAAACTACCAAGTTTTACCGGCAATTATAAGTTTATGTTGAATGGTGGTCTTAGGAAGTTTTATGTGCAACCCTTAAGGATAGTTGTTTAACCCATTATCCTCCCGTCAGTAGGTTCGACATCATAATAGTGAATCTAGGGTAGAGGCGTGATGTCAAGGTGTGATGTCAATTTGGGAGCTAAATGCAGTAGACACAAAACTTCGATCGGCACCCGTATCAAACAAGATATAAGCATAACGGTTGTTTAGAAGGAACGTACCCGCAACGACGTTGTCTGGGTTTGCCCCCGCATTTCCAACCACATACACCTTCGCTGGAGCCCTGTCATTCCCAGCTTGATTACCACGGTTGCCTTTGTTGTTCTTCAGTCTTGGACATTCCTTTTTGAAGTGTCCCTGAGCTCCACACTCAAAACAAGTAGGTTTCTGACCCGATCCGGTGCCCTTCTGGTTGTTATTGTTGTTGGCATTTCCCGTACCCCTACAGTCACGAGCGATGTGACCATATTTGTTACATTTATAGCACTTTGGAGCACACGGACCGTCATGGTGGTAATTGCATTTTGAGCATAGGGGTCTAGATCCCCCATATTGTTTCTTATCACCCGATCCAGCAGTGTATGCCCTGCCGGTGTTTTGTCTCTTGTTTTGTTGTTGTTGTTGGTTCTGGTTGTTTCTGGAAGTGTTTTCTAACTTCCTCTTGTTTTCAGCTTGTCTCTCTGCAATGGTACTGACTCTCTTGTCCATCAATTCTGTGGCCATTTCAATAGCCTCTTGCATGGTCTTTGGCTTTGAAGCCACGATGTTTCCATGGATCATGTCGGGCAATCCACCGACATACCTTTCAATTTTGTCTGCCTCCTCAGGGAACATTCTAACACACAGTAGTGCTAGCTCTTGAAAACGTTGGTTGTACTTGACCACATCAGTACCTATTACCTTCAAGTTCCACAACTCAGCCTCAAGCTTCTTCATTTCGTTTCGTGGACAATACTTGTCAGTCATCTTCTTCTTCAGATCTACCCAAGTCATCGAGTATGCAACATCATGAGTAACAGTCATAACATGGGAATTCCACCATGTTAGAGCACCTGCTAAAAGGGTACAAGTAGAAAATTTGATCTGGCTTTCCACCGAGCAGTTGCTTATTCTGAAGACAGTCTCCATTCTTTCAAACCATTGGGTTAACTCAACCACTCCCTCAGTGCCCTTAAAATACAGAGGTTTGCACTTCATGAAATCCTGGTAAGTGCATTCTCTAGCAATGCGTTCAGATCCCCTGACACCCGTTCCCGAAGAATGGCTATCAGTGCCATTCCTGGTTGCGTCACTTTTGGCCAGAGCGGCACTGACACCTTGATCAATCATAGCTTGGAGTTGGGCATTAGTGACCGTAGTGGTTGTGGTTGCTGTTGGGTCTGTTGTTGTTGTGACCGGTGTTGATCTTGTAGCTCGCTTTGGTGCCATTTTCTTTAATCACAGGAAAATACAATACTCGTTAGATTTCATAAAATCATAACCATGACATGACATATCCATGATAAATAAAGTGAGATCACATCACACAGTGAAATGTACAATTGAATTGTAAGTAACAATGATATAACAAAATCGACATTCATTCACCACAAATTCGATTATAGACATGACATAACATCACCATTTCATATATAACTGGAAAACATACATGATTGGTTTAGATACAAAATGATCATAATGTTTAGGTTACAAAGTAAGCATAATAACCTAAAGCCTTACTAGCCGGGATTAAACCCGTAATACTTAGTAGGCTATATACAAAACAACTAGCCATAACAAAGTCTAATCTAAGAACTGCTACCAGCCTCCTCTGGCAGCCCTAGCTGTGCAAGACCCCCAGCGGGTCCCTGCTGTCCCTGTAATGCAGTAACCTGCCCCTGTAATGTCATCACCTGTCCCTGTAAGGCTGTCACCTGCCCCTGCAGTGTGGTGACCAGTCCCTGAAGTGGAATCATCTCTCTCTGTAGTGTCTGCATAACAGTCAAGGTCTGAATAATCTGCTGCTGTCGAGTACGATCAGCAGCTCTCAACTCTCTCATCTCCTCACGCCTCCTGCGGTCTGTCTCTAGCAAATCGGAAATCGCTCTCTGTCTCCTACGGTCCGCTGACTGTAGCTCTGTGATCTCTGACATCTGTGCATGAACTGTGGTGCGTAGTGACATAACCTCTCCATGAGCAAGATTGCTAGCATCCATCGCTCGTCCCCAAGCCTCTCTAGACATCCCAGCCTCGGTCTCCATGAGATGACGTGTATGTGCATGAGTACGTCGATCTCTAAACAACATATTGACCCGACCGGCCAATAGCTGCCTCTGTCCCTGCTCACTCTGTCCTTACACATCATCAAGCCTAGTGTAGATCTCCGTCTTGTAACTCGCTAACCATAGACCAAACTCTCTCATTGTGCACCCAACTCGTAAACCTACTAACTGGAGCTCCCTGTAAGGTCTCAACAATCTCATCCTAATGAATCCGTGATCCCATATCCAACATATCTCTCTGGGTCACGCCTGATCTCCCTGTCCATAGTGGCAACAAAACCGTAAATCTGCCCTAAAAACCTCCAGCCTGTCTAGCATCTGCATCGGCGGGGGCACTCTCCTACCTCATACCCGAGGACCCAGATGGCGATACCTAACCCCCATCCTAAAAGAAACTAAGTGGTAGTTAACCTCCCTCTGAGTCTGGCCGCGTCTCTGCACGGTCAGAGGGTAGTAATAGTGTGGAAATAGGAGTAGGAGCTAAGAAGGCAATGGTGGTGGTTGCATCTGGTCCCTGTGGGGGAGAGAATGAAGGGGGTGGTAATGTAGTGGAATGGGAATAGCTTGCAGTCTCAGCTCACATCCGAATCCGTAGTATCTCGATAGCCCAATGAACGAAATAAGTAACTAGGAGGTTGTAGCTAGTCAAAATACTAGGTGAAGGTGGGTGATAATGGGAAAGGAATCTGTGGTGGTAATGTAAGACCATGGAGATGATAGTGGTGATGCTTGTGGGGAAGATATAAGCAAGTAATCTGGCAACCACAGAAATAGACCAATGAGCTTGTACAGTAAGCGCTTCTGGATTGGTAAATCCATAGATGTCCAGTCCGATGCTGCAGGGTGAGGTGGTGGGTGTCCCGCAGACTCACAGACTCAAACTGCGCATTGCTCGCTCTGGCAGATGGGGCAGTAGCTGGTAAAAGCAACAACTACCCGGGTAGGAAAGGAAGCTATGTCTCCTCCTCCGCCTCCTCGTCAATCTTAACCTCCATCTCGTCATCCTCATCCTCCTCATCAGCCTCGATATCCATATAATCATCCTCATCCTCCTCGATATCCATCTCATCGTCTCCGTCATCTCCTCCATCAGCAGGATAGTCGATAGGATCCTCCTCAGGGTCCTCGATCGCATCCTCCTCCACGGACTGCATCAAGGATCAGACCACCGGCACAATAATCATGGTGATAAGTGCAATGGTGAGGCATCCTCAGCATACGGCTATCCCTCAGCAACGATCACATCATCAGCACTCCGGTCCAGGAACATAATCAGGTAGGGTGTGCATGCCCCTGGCTCCCTCCGAGCCAAGAACATATACTGGAGATGGTGGTGCCTGCAGAGCGGCCTATGCGTAGTCCCTCTAGCATGTAAGGTGGCTCGAGTAACTCATGATCATCGGCTCGAGGTGAACCTATATCGGATAGGTCCTCATATGGACTGGACACTGTCTTATACGTGATCCCCGATTCCTCAGAATCTGACATGACTGAATCTGAAAATCCAAAGATAGCTTATATTAGTATTCCATATAAGACTCTTATAGTAATATACATTTATAATTATAACATTAATATTTAATTACGAATGCAAACTAGTCCAACCAACTAATGCAACAGGCAGTGTATGCATGAATTGTAGCACATATGTATGTCCCGTGTAATCCCTTTTGTTATAAAACATCTTTTGAAAACGGTTATAGTCCAGCAAAAACATTTGACCTGGTTCTCTATAACCTTGGCTCTTGATACCAATCTGTAACACCCCCAAATTGGGTCGCAGCGGAATATGGGTCCGGGGCGTGTTACTTCATAGATCAACAACACAAGATATATATAGAATGACTAAAAAGTCGTTTTGAAGGCGATACATATGGATTTAACAAAGTAAATAGTTACATAAGCCCAAAGCTTAACTTAGTTCACTTTGATCAAATACAAAGATTTATTCAGCCCATACAATAACAAAAGGAATAGCTACCAAAATCTTTAATGCAAGACATTATCCAAATCAAAACCATCCAATGTATCACGGCACCTGTGCTTATTGATCCCCCTGAAAAACATTGCTTTAAAAAACGTCAACAATAATGTTGGTGTGAATTCATAGTTTATATATCATATATTGTAGGACCAAACAATCGATTCCCAATGTATGATAATGCAACAGATGCAGATATCATAATAAATGTAATTACTTGCTCTAAAGCTCATGACACTGAAGCATGACATGTATGAATACCAAATTAATGGCCTACATTGCCCGTTGTGATGTTCTAACCCGCACATCCCTATGTTCGACATGTATACGTTCGTTTGTCCAGTGATAGCTAATCACCCGAACGGGGTTGTCAAACCTAATAGATCTATTTATAACATTCGTGCTCAAAATTAACAGTTCATGATAATGGGCATCAGATATGGTTCATCGCTACTTAGCAACACGTATTCAAACATGAAACTTACCACTTAGTGTCCAAATTGAAAGCATGCACTGTTTTTCACGCCGAAAAACTTTGATAAAACAAAGCATGTATGAAACGTGGGGCAATGAACTCACCTTTAAATCGCGTAGACTAGAAATAACCATTTAATGTAAACGGTCATCAAATAAATTGAGGTTTACATCAACCAAGTAATATATAATTATTAAGAAGATAATTATGTACTTTGAGTATTCTATTTTTATTGGTCACGTAAAAGGGCTACGTTTCGCAATGAAATACATTTGGACATACCCCGGAAATACCTAGACTTACCTAGACTCAAACCAATACCCACTTTTAAAACCTTAACACAAAATTAAATCAATTCTTGTGTCAAGTACCCACTATGGCCGATTATGGGAAACATAAACAACTAGAAATCCTTAAAAATCTTGTTAAGGTACATGTACATCTAGGTTTTAATTAAGGGTTGTACTTAATGTTCCTAGTAAGCTAATATCAAATGGGTAAAAACCCTTTTTGCTTTCCTTTGCCCTATGTGCCGCGGTTACAAGCAAGGCATCACACGAAATCATCAAAAATCCTCCTAGTATCCCCAAAGTACTTGTACAACTTAAGGTTAATTAAACCTTGTACAAATTGTCCCTCCTAATCTATTACACAATGGGCAAAAACCTTCTTGGATCCTCATTTGGCCTTGATACCCGCGGCTAAGTGCATACACACACACAAATGATATAAGTCCCACAATCTTAGCAAATCTTGTACATCATGCAAGCAATTAAGGAGTGGTACTTAGTGGTTTAGCTTAATACCATTTGAGGCTAACTAGAAACCCTCAAAAACCATGCACTATGGATCGGTTTGGTTTGTTTGGGACTAAGGAGGGTTAACTAGCCTCATTTGCCTATAAATACACACTCATATTGTCACTTAACACATTTCTACAACTCATTTACTCTCTATTCCATTCGGCTACATTATAACCGAACCCATACACAAACCACATTCGCTCTAAGGATTCAAGGAAGCACTTAGGATCGAGTACAAGGGTTTAAAGGGGGAAACGCAAGCTAAGGAGTCGGGTATATAAGCTTTTAAGCTTAGGGTGATACACATTTGGGTGTAAACCTTTCGTGTGAGTTCAAAATCCAAAACCAAGACGCTAGGACCATTGTAAGTCTCGACATTAATCCATTCTTGTCACATTTCAATTTGTAATATACACGTCTAGTTATAAATGTCACCTATATACATATATGATAAGCTAACGTGAGTGTGTGCTCGTCAAAAGACCAAGCACGCCAAGTATACGCACATGCATGCGTGTAATAGCACTAGAGTGGTGCAAGGACCTAATAAAATGTATGTACAACATGATTAACGACAAGCTAGGGCATAAACGTTCCATGAGTGTGCTAACATGGACACTAACGTGAACACTAGTCATATACACATAAATACCTTGAAACTCATACGTAAACTTTCAAAGAAAACATAACGATGTGGCTTGGGAATGCGTATATGGCCTTAACATGCGATTGCATGTAATGCACGACCTATATATGAGCTAAACGAAACGTATCATGGTCACTAGGACTTTTCCCGACACGTACACTTTGCTAGAAAGCCTAACGGGCCACTCATAGCCTCGTAAAGCCCACACAGCCCATGTATGGGCCCAACCGGCCCAACAACCCATGCATAAAGCCCACGACTTAATGATAAGCTCACGAGAGCTTATCGAGGGCTTATAAGACTGTCAAGCTCGTTTGGGTTAAACAAAATGTAAAGGAAACCATAACGGGCCTTGCACGGCCCATTAAACCCACAGGCCATATCGTGAGTCCAAAGCCTTTTAAATAAGCTCTTTGAGCTTATTAAGAAGTCTAAAAGGCTTATTGAACTCATATGGACCCTAAGGTACCTTGTCGTGTATTAAAAACATGGCAAGTTTTTAAATCTTTTGTTCGAGTTGGGAACCAATAAGTTCACCGGAAGTTATTATGATAATACCTCAATTGAGAATATTATATTTTGGTATTTTTACCAATTTGTGAATTTTATTTCTTTTTTTTTATGGACAATGTTTTTATATTTTTGGTATTTTTTTTTTGTAATATGATAATTATAGTAATAAAAGAAAATGAAAAATATTTTTGTACTTTTTATATTTTTATAGAAAAAATATTCACAGATTCAAAGACAATTTTGCCTCCCCGGCAGCGGCGCCAAAAATTGACTCGCCTGATCTCACCCCTTTTTATATATCTAAATAACTGTAAACATATATAAACATACAACAAGGGACAAAATCACGCGAGACCAATGAAACCGGAAGCAGTGTAGAGAAACTCCGGGTCGTTTTGTCCCAACGAGGCTAGATATGGAAAATCGAAAGACGATTGATGATTGATATTTGAATATGACAAGGAATGATTGGGTACTAAAACTAATAAGCAAAATGCAAACAAGAAATAAGCAAATAAGCTAAAACAGATATTTAACTATCCCTAATAGGCACTCAGGCACAAGAATAAGCAACTGGAATAAACTAGAATGGCAAATAAGCTAAAAAGCTACAAACTGATACATTATTGAAAATACTTTGAAAAGGAAAATAAGCTTAAATAAGCTTACTCCTAAAAACAGTAAAGGAAAAAGGTTTTACCTACTCTAAAAAGCTAAGTGAATCTTAAATAAGCAGAAATAATAAGCTGATAAGCTAAAATGAACCACCAGTACTAACAGTTTTAACTACTAGTACTAACTCAGAGTTAGTACTGCTAGCTTAAGTTAGTACTGCTAGCTTAAGTTAGTACTGCTAGTAAAAAAAATCCTAAAATAGAACTAGCAGTACTAACTCTGGGTTAGTACTGCTAGTTGAAAATATCCCTTAAAGTTTTCAAAAATCATTTTTCTTTTTATATTAAGCTGATTTGATTCTAATTTATTAAAAACAGATTATCAAAGAACAAAATAAGACACTTATAATCAAGAATAAGCACTTAAATAAGCTGAATTATTCTAACAGTGTTAACTCAAAACTAACAGTTTTATTAAATGAACTAACAGTATTAACTAAAATGGTTACACAAACTGTTTCTAGACTGACAACTAAGCAAGATAAGCACTGAACATCATGATAAAGCATAAATAAGCAAATGTAGGTAACAAATAATCACTATAAGCAGTTCTACAGTGAATAAGAAAAACAAGAAAAAGAGAGACTTACAACCCCCTTGCTCAAAACAGGGTCAAACAAAGAATCTACAAGCTCTAGCTTGTATAAAACAAGCTAGTGAGAGTCCATAAGCCCATCCAGAACTGGCTTATCATATCAGAAATAACTGTGTAATTTTGGTCTGAAGATATGTCTGTGACTTTACTAACTACTTAACTTTTTCAGGTATTTACTATAAATTAAAGTAAGCTTAAAACAAGCTGTATAGAGAACCTTTAAACACAAAACAACACAATATAAGAAACTTAACACTTGGAATTGGTAAATTGACTTAAAACCTCAATTTGCATTATAACTAAAAAGTGGTTACAAAAGCTGAAAAGAAAAAGCAGTAAATGAACTTTAAAGAGCTGAAAATAAGCTCAGTTTCTATTTAAAAATTAAAACTAACTTGTGCCACAAAGTCTTAACAAAAGGCTCTATTTAAAGCCTACGTCACTCTTCTTTTGGCTTGCAGCTTGTGCATCCTTATGGAGAGAACAAAAACAAGTAGTGTATTTCTGTTGTGTGAGGGGATTCTAAAACAAATCCCAGCCTTTAATTTCTTTGTGTGCTTCTTTGGAGTCATCCTTATGCCATCGAAAATATTGGGCGAATAGGGAGCGATTAGCCACAAGGCACTTATACAGCTGGGGGGGGGGTTGAGGAGTGGTTGAAATGATTTTTCTAAGGTGTTGAGTGGTTTTGCAGGGTAGAAGTATGGGACGACATCCCTATTCTGAACCTGGGTTTTGTTTTGGGCGGGAAGATAGAGTTTGGGGAAGTTGGCAGCTTTGGCCCCTCATCTCTTATAACTTTATTGCAAAACTTCGCTCGGTTTGCAATTTCGACCCTTGTCTTTTTCTTTTGTAATACAACTTGAGGTTTGGCAGTTTTAGTCCCTCAAGTTGTATTTTCTTCATGTGGCTGACTTTTGACTTTGACTGACTTTGGCTTCGGATTGACTTTGGCTTCGGATTGACTTTGTCTTTTCCATCCCGTGCTTAGTTTGGTCGTTTTTGGCTTTCTTTTTGAATATCCGTTCCTGCACAATTCAAATGCAAAACATACAAATACAATGTATCTTTGGTACGTTTTTAGTCTTTTAAGTCCGTTTTTAATGGAAAATGGTATGTGTAATTAAGCACATACCAATCATTGATGTATCTAACAGCTTCTAGGCTTGATATAATATTTGTTGTATGTGCTTGTTTAAGATTTCAAGTCACACCTAAAGTTTAACATCTTCATGCTGTGAAAAGAATCTTTAGATACTTGAAAGGTCAACCTAAATTGGGCCTTTGGTATCCTAAGGACTCACCATTTAACTTGGAAGCTTATACTGATAGTGACTATGCTGGTGAAAGTTTAGACAGGAAATCCACAATAGGAGGCTGTCAATTTCTTAGGAGGAGATTGATCTTATGGCAATGTAAGAAGCAAACTATAGTTGCCAACTCTACTGAAGCAAAGTATGTAGCTGCTACTAGTTGTTGTGGAAAAGTACTCTGGATTCAAAATCAAATGCTAGATTATGGATACAACTTCATGAATACCAAGATTTTCATTGATAATGAAAGCACAATCTGCATAGTTAAGAATCCAGTGTTTTACTCAAAGACTAAGCACATTGAGATTAGACATCACTTCATCAGGGATTCAAATGAGAAGAAGCTTATACAGATGATTAAGATTCACACAAATCACAATGTTGCAGATTCCTCACAAAAGCATTTAATGTTGGCAGATTTCAATATATAATTGCAAGTATTGGAATGCTTAACCTTTGAATCATTAATTGAGGGGAGGTTAATTGTATTAATATGTAGTAGAAATAATGCTTAAACTGGAATGGAACAGTAGCTAATGATGAAATCAAGTTAGTACTGTTGGCCTACCTTACTACTGGTAAGTATGCTTTCTGCTGCTGTTATAATTAATACTGTAAGCATTGAGAGAAAATTAAAACAGATAGAGCGAAAAAGTGAGCTTAAAAGAATTGATAGAAAGCAAAAACAGATAGAGAAAAAGTGTGAGCTTAAAAGAATAGAGAGGTGTGTGAACCAAAAATAGAAAGAGTGTTTAAGAAAGAAAAAGAAATAAGAGATGTAGTGAGTTCAAAATCAGAAAGAGAGATTTGTGAAATAAAAATAGACAGAGTGTTTCAGTGGGAAAAAGAATTAAGAGATACAGTAAGCTTAAAAACAGAAAGAGAGCTTGTGAGAATCAACATTGATGATGGAAATGCCTTTTGGAACAGAATTGAGGTTAAAACTGGTACCTCAAAAGTTAATACTGCTAGGCTAAACTTAGTACTGCTGGAATTATTTAGTACTGTTAGTCTAAACTTAGTACTGCTAGGCATTACTTAGTACTGTTAGGTAAACTTGGTACTGCTAAGCTACCGTTTGTACTGTTTAGGGCATAACAGATTTTTGGCAATTAAATATAGTCGTTGAGATATTTCTGCCAAATATTTTGCTTATAGGGGTCTATAATTTGGATAACTCTTGATCTTTCTTTCACTTATAAGCTTTCTTCAAGATAAAGAATCTATTTTATTCAGTCGGTCCAATCAAAACCCTTAAGCGCTTTCTATAAAATCTCAATTAACTTTGCCAAACTCTCATATTCTCATTAACGAACATTCACCCAGAACCCTTATCATAACTCAATCACTAATTGCGAAATAAATTTCTGCACAAACCAACATGTGGCTTATCTAAAAGAAACCAACTGTGAGGTGAATGGATTCCAAGAGATAGTAAATTTTCTCAATGAAAGTTTTATAAGTATGCTCTTACTAAGATCCTATCTATCATGTTTTCTCTTTATCGAAATGTTTTGGGTAGACTACATTACACTTTAGTATACTCTCGGTGGGTTGTCTACTAGTCGAAAACAGTTTACAAAAGGGAGAACAAAAATAACTGCCACAATTGATGGCAAATAATTCACTATTACTGAAGCATCTGTTAGGAGACATCTACAATTAGCAGATGTAGATGATATTAGTGTTTTGCCAACTACTGAAATTTTTGATCACTCTCACTGATGGGTATGTTTTAAAACTGATGATAAACTGACTTGTAAAAAGGTAATTTTCCCCTCATGGAGTAATTTTTGATCCATACCAACCAAACACTGTCTTAGTCCTAAGAAAACTTCTTGGGAACAATTTAAGTAGGAAAATTAGAAACTACTATTATTTGCTTGGCCACAAACATAACTTTTAACTTTTCTAAATTGATTTTTGATAGTATGGTCAAAAACTTGGATAGTAAATATACATATTTAATGTATCCAAGATTTATTCAAATATTTTTGGACAAGAACAAAAGATTTCTTAATCCTCACCACAGAAAATATATTGCTCCTAATTTAACTCTAAAACTTTTTAGCAATAGAAAAAAGAGGTTTTGGGGAACACACACCTTTGTTTCCAAGTATGCTAGCAATTCAAGCAGAAGAGGGTGAAGGTTCAGGACATCCCTCTGAACCCCAACCACCACCTTCTACTGCTCAACCTACTAATGAAGAACCAATCCCTAATGTTGTATCATCATCACACCAAAAGACTCAAACACCTAGGCAAGCCTTAAACAAGGTCACTGAGTTACCTCAGACTAGTGAGCCTATACCCAATGTACCAGATGAGGCTGTCTATGAGGAGTGGGATGACAGAGTGGAAAGGGCTACCACTACTGCTGCTAGCTTAGATGCAGAGCAGGCTAGTGGTAACATTAATAGGACCCAATCCACGGCAATACCTAATGTGCCTCTTCCTCAGGGAATTGGTGCAGGTGGTAGTCCCAGGTGCCAAGAAGCCATGGGGGGTTCCATTGCTCAGACTAGGTCTGAGAGGGTACCTACACCGCCCCGTGATTCACCTCTCCCAAGAGTTCACACACTTGGAAGTGATGAGGGCAGTATGACACTACAAGAATTGACGGTTTTATGTACAACTTTGTCCAAGAAAGTGGAAAGCTTGGAGGCAGATTTGAAGCAAACTAAGCAAGTATATGGTGCTGCTTATACCAAGCTTATCATGAAGGTGAAAAAGTTAGAGAAGACTATCAAGACAAGCCATTCCAGAAGGAGAGCCAAAATTGTTGTTTCAGATGATGAAGATGATTCAGAGGATCCTTCCAAACAGGGGAGGATGATAGATGAAATTGATCAAGGTACAGGAGTTACTTTGGTTACTCCTACACAGGGAGAAGATCAACCTGAAGTTCTTGCAGATGCAACTAAAACTTATACTAAAAGAAGAAGGGCAGTTAGTACTGGTAGTGGTAGAATTAGTACCGTTGAAGAATCAGTTAGTACTGCTGGTGCATCAATGCCAGTTAGTACTGCTGGTATAGTTCAAGAAGTTAACATCAGTATTCCTTCACCAGTTGTAGTCAAAGATAAAGGCAAAGGTAAAATGGAGGAATCTAAGGGTGAACAGACTAAGAGAACAAAATTATAGCAAGAACAAGAGAGGCTTGGTCATGAAGCAGCAGTGAGACTGCAAGAGGAACTGGATGAAGAAGAAAGACAAAGGATGATCAGAGTTCATGAAGCAGCTCAATATTTTACTAGGGAAGAATGGGAAAACATTAGAACAAGAGTTGAAGCTGATGAAGAGCTATCTCAGAGACTACAAGCAGAGGAAAGGAACAAGTACAGTGAAGTTGATCAAGCAAAGATGCTTGTAGATCTTATTAATTAAAGAAAGATATATTTTGCTGCACAAAAAGCTGAAGCAAAGAGGAATAAGCCCATGACACAAGCTCAACAGATGAATTAAATGATTAATTACATCAAGCACATGGGAAGTCATACACTGCAGTAGTTGAAAAGATATTCTTTTGATGAGCTCAAGGAATTATTTGAAACTACAATGAAGAATGTCAACACTTTTGTACCCATGGAGACTGAAGATAGAGGAAGAGCATCAGAGTTAGCAGCTGGAAGTTCATAAGCAACAATTATTAATTCTGCAGAAGTTGGAAGTTCTAAAAGGGCTGCAGAAGCAGAACTTGATCATGAAGGATCTAAGAGGCAAAAGACTAATGAAGCTTCAGGATCTGTTCAAGAACAACCAGAAGAAGAGTTGTCACAGGAAGATTTATAGCAAATGATGATGGTAGTTCCATTGGAAGAAGTTTATGTTGAAGCCTTACAGGTCAAATATCCAATCATTGACTAGGAGGTATACACTGAAGAATCTAGAAAATATTGGAAGATCATCAAGGTTGGTAATCATATAGAAGCATATCAATTCTTTGAGGATATGTTGAAAATCTTTGACAGGGATGACTTGGTGATGCTATGGAATTTGATTAAAGAAAGATCCAGTTCAACAGAACCTACTGATGACAAAGAAAGAGCATTATGGGGTTAAATTGAAGAGGTTGTTTGAACCTAATACTAATGATACACCATAGAAACTTCAGAGATATATGCAAGATCCATTGAAATGGAGATTATATGATACATGTGGGGTTCATCATATGTCTACAGAAAGAGGAATAGATATTTTCATGCTGGTAGAGAAAGAATATCTATTGTCAAAAAGAGTTCTGACTTTGATGTTGATTAACAGGCTATTAGTAGAACAACATTCAGAGATGGAAAATGAGCTTCTAAGGAAAATCTTCATACAAGCAAATAGACCAAGATAATAAAGTGTTTGGAAGCATCCTCTCAGCACAGATGGTTTAATTCAGAGAAACTTGTAGATTTGAAGGTACATCACAAGTTTAGGGGAGGATTGTTGGGAATTAAACTCATACACTTAGTACTGCCAAGTCAAAGACTTAGTATTGCTCAAGATTACAACTGCCAGTACTAACTAGTTAGTACTGCTAGAAGAAAGTTAGTACTAACTTAACACTGCTGAAGGAGTTAAGACTGCTGCATGAAGACTTAAGACTGCTCAAGAGATAAAGACGTGTGAAGAGATATGTATTGACTTATTCTGTGTATATTCTATTTAGTTAGAAAGATATGCATATAAGATTAGAATTATAGAAGATTTGTAGTTATCTTGTAAAGGACTCCTTGGTGTATAAAAGGAGATCCTAGGTTATGATGTTAGGTGTGATTTTAGAGTTGCATGCATAGCTTCAAGGTTGTAAACCCTTGTACTAGACAGAGTACTCATATTATTGATCTTAATAATATTGAAGCTTTTTGTTACATCTTTGTTCAATCATATTTACTGTTACATTTATAATTCTTCTATGTATTGAAGAGTAGATTCCGCATACTCTTTAATATACACACAAAGTTTCTATAAAAGTTGTTTTGGATTTATCCAAGGTAACTTAACCTTTACAAGCTAAAGAATCAATCATAATTTGGGATCAACATCTATCATTGTCTTTTTGGCTTCTCTTTAACGAATACACTTTATCATAAGTGGAGAATAGAGTCTTGTCGAGATCATAAGACTTTATCAATCCTTCATAGCATTCTCTGTGTTCAGGAGCTACAAGATATGATTCACTTTTATCCATTTTGTCGATAAGAATCTTCTTCAACTCAAATTCTGTAAGCGTTGCAGCAGCCTTATATGATGATTGTTTTTGAAAAGACTTGATATATGCTTAAACGCATATCATTTATTTCTTAATATTAAGCTAAAAAGACCAATAATGAACGAAAACAACATAGAAATACATTGTATATGTGTGTTTTGTTAATTGTGTCTTGCAGGTAATGGATATTCACAAAAGGACACAAACAAAGGCAAAGCGGACAAAACCGAGCACGGGAATGGAAAAAGCACGAGAAAATGAAGCCGAAGGCATATTCATCCTTAATGGGCCAACCTATACCCATTTATTGGCCCGGGTCAGCCCATAAAGCCTTGAAATACACATACCTTAGCCCTAATCCATTTCTAATTATACCAATCCAATCCACTAGTCCAAATCTATTTCTGGCCCAAAAAGGAAATAACTAAACCCAAAGCCCAAACCAATACCCTGGATCCAAGTCAAACTTATTAAAAATGCGTCAGTCAAAATTAATGTGTATATTCCCCCCATTTTCACTGCAATGATTAAACAAAGAACATGGTTACTCTCCAATCTACCACTCGCCCTTCCCTTCTAGAAGGCCAGCCTGACATGTCTAACACTACTTAAGGCCACGCTGGCAATCCTGAGGGCTATGATTGGAGCAAAAACATGGAAGTGATCCAAGGGCTTAAATGGATGGATTTGGAATCAAGGGCTAAGATGAAGGCTTGAGGACGCTCCTCCATGCTCTAGAATCATCTCCTTTTCACTATAAATAGAGATGCTATCACACAGAGATGGAAGGAGTTTTTTTAGTAGCTTATAGTGTAGTTTTTAGCTTAATTCAGCTTATTGTCTTTTTATCATTGTAATTTCCTTTTCAAAGCTTGTACTCTTTTTATCATTAATAAAATTATAGTTTACTGTTATATTGTTTTGAATTCTGTCTTTATTTTTATGCAAATTCCTTTAAAATATGTTTTGAATTTACTTAATAAGCTCAATAAACTTTCATTCACTCTATAAGCTATTGCTTATTCAGTTTAGCTCTACTAAAGCTTAACTGAATAAGTCTTTCACCTAAATAGTCTCAAAAATCATTATAAGCTTAACTGTGGAAGATAAGCCAGAAATGGATGGGCTTATAGGTTTGTACCAGCTTATGCAAATAAGCTGGAGCTTGTAGATAAGCTCTTTAGAGCATTTATTTGTCCTTGTTTAGAGCAGAGGACAAGGTACATTCTCTTTTACATTTTAGCTTAATTTTCCTTCTAGCTTATTAAACTACTTAATTTCTACTAATTCTCTACTTAAATGTGCTTATTTTATCTTATGTTAGTTTATTATGTCTTAAATATCATGTTTGCATCATTACATTTAGTTTGATTTGAGTTTTCATGAAAACTGTCCATTTTAAGTCATAATAGTTTATTAGTGTAGCTTATTGTTTAATGCTTATTCTCTTTAGATTTTTGCTTACTTGTCTTCTATAATCATTATGCTTAATCTGTTTTTAGTATTTGAGGAATTTTAAGATCTGTTTTAGCTTATAAATGGATATTCAGATTTTAAAGGAATGTTTGGGTGAATGATTTAAAAAGGGATACATGAGGTATAATATATCTTTGGTTCTTAACTAAGCTTCCATAAGCTCAAATAAGATCTTAATAATAGTTTTCATAAGCTAGAAGTCAGTTTTGTTAAGTATTGTAGTTTGATTTATCAAAGTTTCAAGTTTGCTAGGCTTAATATTGTTCTAAACTGATTTTTAATGAATTTATAAAAGGTTAGCTTAAAGTGTAGTTTTTTTGTTCAAAATTTGGTTTCTAATGCAAAAATTTTCATCTGATTTGAGTCACATGGTTATGGAAAATCGTTTTGTGAAAACAGTTAAGTAGTGGTAATTGTTTGTTCTTAAAAAGTCCTTAATGTGCAGATTTTCTTAGTCCTCGTTTTAGCTTATTTTTGATTAATTTTTTCTCATTTAGCTTATTTTAGTCTAGTCCTAATCTGTTTCTAGTTTATAGTATGTCAAGTCAGCTTTTGAGTCTTAATTTTAAGCCTTAAAGTTGTCATCTATCTCTAAAAAGGCTAAAACAAGTAGTGTGTCTGCCATTTTCATTAGTTTTTTTAACTTATTTCCTAAACAAGTTTTCTTAAATATAGTTTATTTTTGTTATTTGGATCTAGTCCTTTATCTGTTTTTAGTTTTTAGCTTAATATCTATTGCTTATTAGTGTTTAATCTTAGCTTAAAATTGGTTATAAGTCCTTTAAGAGTGCTTAGAGTCTGCTATTTTAAGGTCTTTTGGTTCTTTTTCAGCTTATTAAATTTGCTTATTTCTAGTCAATAGTGCTTATTAGGTATAAGTCTAGGTCTGTTTTAGCTTATTAGCCTTTTTGTTAGCTTTTTGGTCATCTTTGAGCTTATAAAGTCCAAACAAGTTTAGCTATATGTCAAAGTCTAAAAAAAGCAAAATTGTCATTTTTAATTTGTGCTTATTCTAGCTTATAAATAAGTTCTGGTTTTAAGTCCTTTGTTAAGTTTGCTTATTTTTGCTTATTCTTCAGCTTTTTCAAAAATAAAAATAAATAAAAAATGTTTGCAAAAAGGGAATGTCACAGGACTCGAACCTATGACCTCCCCCACACAACACACACGTCTTACCGACATGCCCTTGGGACTTTTTCATTATTCCTTTGTTTCATTTAATTCATATTTGCTGTTTAGTTTTAAGCTTATTCGGCTTATTTGATTTTTTCACAGCTTATTAGTAAAAGCTTTTTCATTCGTTGTTCTTTGTAAACCTCAATATAAGTGTCTAGTATTTTTAGTAATTTTCTCAAAATTTTATAATTAAGTTTAATATTTTTAATTTAATTTTTTGTATTATTTAGTTTAAAAAATAGTTTTAAATAATTTAAAAATATAAAAAAAATATTTTCTGTCATTTAAAAATGAGTTTAATACATTTTAGTTTAAGAAATTTGCATTTTGAATTTTAAGAGTTTTATTTTGTCTTATTTGGTTAATTAGTGTGTTTTAAATTGCTTTAAATGTCGTTAGAATTTTAAGTTGCCTTTATTTCTAGTTTAGCATGCCTTTATATGCTTTCCCTTTGCGTTATTAGATTTAGAATCCAAAATCCAAAATTTCGATTATTCAAGCACGCGATCACGAACCAAAATAAGATTTTTAGTATTCATGCTTCGTTGGGAAAACGACTCGGGAACGATTTGATCTTTATCATTTCCTAAGGGTAATTGTCTAATCGATACTTTTCGGAAATATATCTTCTTAGTAATTAAGCGTTTTACTCTTTCACAAGAGTGATTTGCCTAGTTGCTTATATATATATATATATATATATATATATATATATATATATAATAATTGAGACGAATCAAATTTTTGGCACCGCTGCCGGGGAAGTGTGAAACGATTATCGCGTTGAAGTTTGAAGTTTAGTGCTTCGAAGACCCTTCCCCGTGAAGTTATCGTTTTTGTGAATATATATATATATATTTTACATTTCTTTATTATTTTCAATTTCTTTTATATAAAAATATAAAAAAAATACAAAAATATTTTATTTTTCTCGATTTATTTTTGTAGATTTATTAAAACATCAAAAATACTTTTCCTAAAGTATTTAAAGTATTTAAAATACCAATAAATAAATAAATATATAAATCGTGTTGTCAATTGTTAAATCGGCTCACCTTTAGATTAACAAACTATAAGAGAGGTATAAGGAGGGTTGATCCTACGAACTTCGACCCGAAAGGAGAAGGTTTTTAAAATGCTTCGCACTTACCCGCTCCTCCGCTTCTTTGTGCATTTTTCTAGAGAACTACCGTGCACCTTTGATACTCGGTTCCGAAAATATTTTTATTATTTTCTACTTATTATTATATAAAATTTCAAAAATATTATTCTCTATCTTCTATATCATTTAATTCTTATCTTTTCTAACCTCCTATTTGTTTAATTCTTATGTCGTCATTCAACCAACGTGGTTGCTTTGGGTGTGGAGGTCCGTTAGATGGTTTACTTTGTCGACGGTGTACTTGCGAGTGGTGTGGAAATAATGTTAGAAATGGATTTTGTTCGATATGCGATTCAGGAGCTGGAAAATCATTCATTTATGATCAAAATCCGAATTCTTTCAATGATCCTCCAAACTTTTTCAACCACCCTCCACAGCCCCAAACATACTCGTGTGAGTTATGTGGGAACGATTCTCATTATGGGTTTGATTGTCCACCACGGGTACCGCTTGTCTATGAGCAGGAACCGTGCTACAATCAAAACTTTGGTGATAATTATTTTCCAAAAAATTCACCGAGTTTTTCTTAGCAATATATTTGTTGTGAGTACTGTGGGGGTCCTCATGAGAGCCTTCAGTGTCAACCGAGGAATCAAAACCATTTTGAGCCTAACATTTGCTATAATTCTAACTCCTACGGTTTTGACCAACCCACATAGTATTCCATCGATCATCAGCCTCAGAGTATTCAAGAAGACCTTAATCAGCAGAGGTTGAATGATGAATGTATAAAATCATATAATGAAATGATTGAGTCAATGAATGAACTTTTTAAATCCTTGGGTGAAATGTTACGAGAGCAGGCGGCTAATCTTAGTACTCATACTCTCGAGCCTTCGTGATGTTTCAATTTTATTTACGATGATGACGAGGAGAGTACTATTCCTTTGAGTGAAATTATTTCTCAACTTCCTCTGTCTATTGCAATCACACCCGTTTTACCAACTGTGGAGCCTGAGGACTCTCTCAACATGGGGGATGAGCATCTTAGCACTATTCCTGAAAAAGGAATCAAACGAAGTAATAAAGTCTAGTGTTGAGGACCTTGTCCCAATCCCAAGTGAGTCCGAGGATACATCTGATAGTTTTAAGCTTATTAGGCTTATTTGTTTTTTCACAACTTATTGGTAAAAGCTTTTTCACTTGTTTTTCTTTGTAAACCTCAATATTAGTGTCTAGTATTTTTAGTAATTTTCTCAAAATTTTAGAATTAAGTTTAGTATTTTTAATTTAATTTTTAGTATTATTTAGTTTAGAAAATAGTTTAAAAATATAAAAAAATATTTTTTGTCATTTAAAAATTAGTTTAATACATTTTAGTTTAAGAAATTTGTATTTTGAATTTTAAGAGTTTTATTTTGTCTTATTTGGTTAATTAGTGTGTTTTAAATTGCTTTAAATGTAGTTAGAATTTTAAGTTGCCTTTATTTCTAGTTTAGCATGTCTTTATATGCTTTCCCTTTGCATTATTAGCTTTACGAACTCCAAAAATCCAAATTTGATTAATTCAAGACCTCACCCAGACCAAAATTCATTTATGCGTATCAGGAACCAAAACAAGATTTTCAATATTCACGCTTCATTGGGAAAACGACTCAGGAACGATTTGATCTTTATCCTTTCCTAAGGGTAATTGTCTAATCGATACTTTCTGGAAATATATCTTATTTGTAATTAAGCGTTTTACTCTTTCACAAGAGTGATTTGCCTAGTTGCTTATATTATATATATATATATATATATATATATATATATATATATATATATATATATAATATTTGAGACGAATCAAGACTCCTTGGCTAGAACAACATGATCAAGTGACTCAGTAACCATTCTTTGTATCATCGGAGGGGGAAAGTTAGACACTTCCTCTGGCAGAATCTGAGGCGGTTGATTCTTAACTTGCTCTGTGATCCTTTTAGTGAGTGACGCCGTAAGGAAGGTCATGAATTCATCTCTAGTTGCTCCTAGCCTTGCGTCCAAATGTTCATCTACTAGAGCAGTCACTTAAGTTTTAAGAGGATCATTCTTTTTGAGTTCAACAACTTCTTTTTCTAATGCTGTGACTCTGATTTTGAATTGGAAGACTGATGCGAAATCAGGAAGTGCAGATTGAGGATTTGTAGCTTCAGTTGTTAGTGGTGGTGTGGATATTGATTGTTGTGGTAGAGGAGTGAAGGATGGTAATGATTGTGGGATGACGGTGGTGTATATAGGTGAAGATTCACTGATAACCAAAATAGGTACTGTAAGGAGTGTAGATGTTTGATTGCTTGGTATTTCATGATGGACATGAACATCCATTAGAGAAACGATTTTTGCATCTGTGTGGGGAATATCTGAGAAATTTAAGAAATTAGATCCCAAGTTGGATGAGTGAGAAGAGATAGTAACTGGAACTTCAGTCTTCTTTGTAACAGTAGAAAGTGTCA
>BQNB010021060.1:30952-64713 GCA_026074375.1 Tanacetum coccineum | reverse complement strand
GGAGTTATCTTAATTTAATCAGAAATTATATTGTGATTAAACATAAGATCTCAGCTCCTAGATGCATGATTCAATCTACATTTGAATTCTATTATCTTGTATACTTTATAAAGATTATTTTAAACTCATAATCTTTTGATTACACACCGTCCTCGCAAAAGATAATCATAAAGAAAAGAGTTATAAAACTTAATTGTCATATTACAAATATAGACTCATAACTCTTTTGATTACACATCGTCCTCGCAAGGTAATCATTAAGAAAAAAAAAGGTTATGATCCTTAATTCGTCATATGTCAGATTCAAGAAAACCTGTATGACAATTAGTTATCTTTATATAATTAATGCGTGTAGAAAAGAAAATTTTAATCATAGTCAATTGCTTGAGTAAGATTAAAAAAAACTCTTGTCACCAGTCAGGCATTAACCCGTATACAATTTTGTCCTTATGAGCCTTTCTTCAAAAGAAACTTATTCTAACCTCACAGGTTTACTTTTTGGTCAAAGATCAATCAAGCTTAAAACTTGATTGCCTTTTAAGGACTGCATCTTGTCATTCATAGTTCTAAGATATTTATCAGATTCAAGATGTGATAATTCATCTTATTAGTTAGCAGGTTTAATAAGACCCTCTAACTTATATTCCTCAGCATTGATATAAAAATATCATTTCGTAGGCATCCCTTACGATTTATGAATGAGAGTTACATTATACTTTGGTTTGACATTTTCATGTTTAACCTTAGTATGACATCAACAAGTGAATTCAGAAGGTTATGTATTTTATTCTTGAATATCTTTAAGATTTATAGACACTCCTACTTACTTTAGTAAGAAGAGATACTTCTCTAAATACTAAGTATTTAAGCAACATTAAATTGTTCTCAATTGGGACAAACAAAAATACATTTTACCAGTTCTCATCTTTGTTTGTTTATGAATATGCTTTATAGATATTAACAAATTTTAGAACTTTAACCAAGACATAAGGGTTTCCCATTCCATAAATACATAAGATCCTTGAATACCTTATAGGTGATACTATATTGAGTATATCCAGGACACACGCAAAATTCAACCTTGATAGATTTGGAGGGTAGAGAGCAATTAAAAGTTATATTAATCAATTACAATATGATATCGTTTGTTGAAAAACAATAGATACCATAAATGGATGTGGTATTCTATGAGTTTGGAAATTGTGAGACTCCATCAGAATTCCCTAGATAACTTAATTCTCTTTGGATTAAATACTCACCAACTAGGTCAAGCAAAATTGAATATAAAGTATTTTAAAACCAAGTGCATGCTATAACGTATATATCTTTGAATAGTACAATAACTTTATGTTCATGTGTTTCAAGAAAACAGAACATATCATATATACGTTACTAGTCTTTGAATAATTCAAGGTCCTCGTGTTAACTTTATGTTCATGTGTTTCAAAAAAAACTGAACATGTCAAGTTATACATTACAAGTCTCCTAATAATTCAAGGGAAATGCATCGATGATCTCTTCATTAGAAAAAATCACTTCCCTCCGTAAGGGAAGTGAAAGATGGATTGAGCGAGAATCGATGTAAGACACGAAAGTTGAAGTGGGATGCCAATTTCGGAAAAATTTCTAGTAATTCTTGAACATTTATTCCAAGATAATGTCAATAACATAGACTCGGTTAACTGATTCAATGATATTGTAGGGAGAGAGTTTTAGTATCACCACTTGACAGGTCACGGATTGGTCATCATGTCTAAGGGTCCATTTGTTCATCCGTGGAACATCTATTTAGGCATCGAGCCGTCCTCAAGAAAAGGTCTTCCTTATGATTAAGGGGAGCCGAGGATCCTGGAAACGTAATCAACGACCACAAAATCGGGCAGGAAGTAAGAACGTTCAATTTCACGAAAACATCCTCGGCGATTGCCGGTTTGGAGTGAAATCGGTCGGTCGGCAAATTCAAGTTCAAGTATATCATGGGGTTTTGGTCAAAGCTAGGGAGACTTAGTTCTTTCAAAATGGAGAGGCATTGGTTAATGCTTGCACCGTGATTCGGCCTAAGGCTAGCATTCATTCTCTACGTGAAAATCACCACGGTATAAGAAATCTACCGGGGTCTCCAAGTTCTGGGTACTTTTTTTAGGATAACCGCCCGAGCAATTCTCGTTTACGGTGGCTTTGTCAACTCAATCAATCGTATTTTGTCATTTGAGGTGCTTTCTAAACAGTGGTGCAATTTAGGCTTGTGTATGAGAGACGTCCGCGCGAAGCTTAGCTCGAAATGCGTGATTCCAAAAAATCTTCATATATTTTGATGCTAGAGATTATCTTTTTCACGGAGCTTTTTATTTGTGGCCCTCGAAGGATAAGGCAATGTTGGTGTTAGTCTTTGACAGCAATAAGGCTCACCAATTTGGTCATCAGTTTCTGAAACCACTGGATGGGTGGATGTTTTCGGTGCTTGGTTGCACCGTTATCCTTTGTCACATCGGTTCATTTTTCCTTATCTTTTGGAGGAGAAGAAGAATTTTGAGTGTTCCATTTATAGGAATCACCGCTTCGGGGTCAGTTGATTGCTTTCATATCACCTTTCGGGTTAGCAATGGTGTTGCTTGGAAGAGATCCCGAGCCCGAAGTAGAAGCGGTATTACTATTCACGAATTTGGTAAGCAGGTCCGTTATATTTCCCATTTGATTTTGCAAATTTTGCATAACCGCGTCATTAGCCTTGACGTAGTTATCAAAATCGGATTTAGACACCTTGGTGGTTTTTTAGTCTGGAGGCGCTTGGGTGCGGGAGCTTGGTAAGGTGGAGCTTGAAAAGTAGGGGGTTGAGATTAATATGGGTTGGTAAATTTGTCCTTGATTGAAATTATTACCCCGATTTTGGTTAAAATTGTTCCCCCGATTTTGGTTGTTTTGATGGTTTTGCATAGGAGGAAAACCGGGAGGTCGAATTTGGTTTGCGACCATCTGAGGTCGGTAACCGGTATTTCCTTGGTTGTAGTTAACTGCGGCGGCTTGTGACACGTATTCTTGAATATGCAATACCCACCAAAATATTTTCTTTTTGTCCCGAGATATGTTGCATTCGGTTGGGCTGGACAGTTTTTGGTAAGATCCCCCCGCAAGTACACATACTTTGGCTCGACTCGTTTTACGGGAGCGGGAGCATGGAGTTTGGTTTTTCTTATCGAGAATCAATGCTCTAACCATATCTTTAAGCTCAGCAACATCGGATGAATATGCTGGGGTAGCCCTCCAAAAAGAGAGAGAGAGTCGTAATCACTTTGGAAACAATGGCCTTGTTTCGTGATTGACGAACTATGGACTTGCTCTCGATGATTTTTAGGCATTCGGAGGCATTTATATCCAAATAAATTACACACCGCAGCGGCAAGTTCAATGAAGCTGCTCATTTGAATTTAGGGCATTATAGAATGTATCGAGTTGATGCAAATTTGAAAACCCATGATGCAGGCATCCACTAAGAAGATCTTTGGAATCGGTTCCATGCTAATTAAAAACGTTTCATCAAATTTTTTTTGAATATCTCGTGATTTCCTTTTCGAAGATTTGTTGCTTTTAAGAGGGATTGGGAAGAAGGGGAGGGAAGAAGCTTTGTTAATGAATTTCGAAACAAGATCATCCCAGTAAGAATCGATCGAGGGGGCTCTTTTTTCAAGACAAATCGGGCTGTGCTCCTCGGGGAAAAATGGGGGAAATGAAAAGATATAGGTATCCGACGTACTCGGACGTTTCGGGATCTTCATCGTAGAAGTGATCTGTCGTTGAAATATCGGCATGTGGACATGTGCGGTCTTCTTATCGTGTCAAGAAAATTGCTTGTTTTGAACAAGCTTAAGTAGACCATGCTGATCTCAAAGTTGTTCGCGGTAATTTCGGGCAACCACGGATCGCATTCATCGTAAACCCTCGTGGTGCTTCGAGCAATCTGCGCATAGTTTTTCAGATTAGAAGCATAGTAAACTATGGGAGGATTGTTATTTGGTTTCTCAAGATTTGGTGATTGATTCAACAGAATTCGTAGTTTGTCGACTTGTTGATCTTTGTCGACCGCTTTACGGGTCTTGACTTGAGAACGACACGTGCGCTATGCCACATAAAATAGAAATTTAAAAAGAAATTTTACACTAAAAATTTTTGGTTTTTTTTTTCAATGATTTATTCACTAGTATTTTATCCCGGACAATGAGGATTAAGACAACTTCAAACCAAATAATCTACTTACTTAACGGTTAGCTCTTTAAAAAGATAAACGCACAGTGTGAGCGGAAGAGAGTAGGAATAGCGCGAAGCTTATTTCTCCTTTTGGGGGGTCGTAGTTCCTCGGAACAACCCGCCTTATACCCCTCTTAGAGTTTGTTTATCTTTTAAAAGGTGAACCGTACCTCGCAAGTGATACAAAAGGCAGGTTTTTAAATCTTCTGTTCGAGCTGGGAACCAAAAAGTTCACCGGAAGTTATTATGATAATACCTCAATTGAGAATATTATATTTTGGTATTTTTACCAATTTGTGAATTTTATGATAATTAAAGACAATGTTTTTATATTTTTGGTTTTTTTTTTAGTTTTTCTTTAAATGATAATTATACTAAAAAGAAAATGAAAATATTTTTGTACTTTTTGGTTATTTTTTTTTAATTTTTTTTTTTGAATGATAATATTCACAGATTCAAACACAAATGCCAAACATAACGATAAACGGTTTCACAGTTTCCCCGGCAATGGCGTCAAAAATTGATTGATAATTTTTCTTTCAAACTATATATAGTATATATAATAAAATATATAATCCAAAAAACAACAATAATCAATAAAACCGGGAAGTAGTATAGAATGTTCCCGGGTCGTTTATCCCCAACGAGGCTGGACTGGAGAATCGATACAGTCGGAAGATTGGAGTTTGAATGAGAGAAATGATTTGAGAGTGTGGAAAGCTAAGTTAAACAATAACAAACAAAAACGTTTAAGAAAAACCTAAAAATTATGAAATTAAGCTGAAAAACGAGAGCACGAATCCCGAACAAGGGGTTAAAAACCTAAAATCTTCAAAATTAATCCTACAAAGAAATTTTTACTTCTAAACTACTCTAGAGTACTCTAACGAGAATGAAAAAGACTAGACTAAAAACGGAGGTCGTTTGACCCAAAAACGAGTCAAGTCAAGATCCGTACCCGAGCCCCGTTCTTTAAAAATCAAAAAGTTACAAAAATGACCCTACGAAAATTTTTATATTTTTCCTACGTAGTATATGACTAAAGAAAATTTTCAAAAAAAAGAAAAATATTTTTTTGATAATTTTTGTATTTTTAAAACTTATAACAAAATTAAATTATAAAAAATACTAAATTATTTTTAAAAATTTTGAAAAATTTACCTAAAATACTAGACCCTACATACTACCTATGAAAAATAAGAAACCCAAACTTCGGCTTATAAATAAGCCCGAAATAAGCTGGAAACAGCTTATAGCTTAAAGGGTTAAAACCCCCTTAAATAACTAAGTGCCCAAGAGTCTTTCAGAAAAGACCCAAGGGCACAGCGGTAAGGGAGTGTTATAAAAAGGGGGTGTATTGAGGGTAGAGGCCCGGGTTCGAGTCTTGCTCACCCGGGTTTCCCCTTATCTCCCCCTTTTTTTTTACAAAAACTTTTCAAACAAACTTGATAAGCTCCTTGAGCTTATCAATTTTCATAACTACAACTTTTTGAGATTGCTTATAAATAAGCAGGAAAAAGGGCTTTTTCTTGGCAGTTTGCTTAAATAAGCTTAAAGGTAAAAGGGGCTTTTTTCTTGGTGACTTTTTGGACACTTAAGCTAGAACTTGAACTAATAAGCTAAAAGGATTATCTAACCTATCCTACATAAGCACTAATGAGTTAAAATCTACAACTAAATAAGCTGAAAAGGGCTTAAACTAGACAGAAACTTAAATAAGCTTAAGGGCTTAATGTGGGTTTTATGCTATGGACTGTTAGCACAAATAAGCAAAGAAAAAGGGACAATGAGCACACTCAGCTTAACACACCATCAATAAGAACTTTTTAGGAACAAAGTAAGCAAATGAAGGAAGCCCAATAAGCCAGAAGTGGGCTTAAGCACTCAGCAGTACTAACTTTGGAGTTAGTACTGCTAGGGTGAATTTGCTTTTCTTTGCACACAATAAGCAAATGAAAGGGCACAATAAGCTAACATAAGCAACAAAGGGAACTAATAAGCAAGAAAGAATTCAAATACATTAGTTAAAAAGCACAAAATAAGCCAGAACAGGAATAAGCTAAATCCTATACTATGCAAAACAAAAACAGTCAAGGACCTACTTTGGGCTTAAATTTAGGCTACCTAGAGGACAAGCTAAAGGCTACAACTAAAGGGGCTTAAAAAAGGGCTTATTGGCTTTTTAGAAAAGCCAAAAGCTTGGGCTGAGGCCCCCTAATAAGCTAGAACAAGTGGCTTAAAGTTGGTGGTCTAGCACCAGGGGAAATGGACTAAAGACAAGGGGGCTTATCTTGACAGCTAAAAATAAGCTGTCAAATAAGCTCAAAATGAAAAACTAGCTTAAAACAGATTGAGCATAGCTTAAAGTGAGCTTATGCTCAAATTTTAAGCTTCTAAAACCAATTTAAAGCTGCTGATTTTAGTCTTTGAAAAAGGGCTTTCTCTTTAACAAAAATTGACACCAAATTCTTTGGCAGTTTTGACTTAAGTTAACAAATACCCCAAAACTCTTTTGTAAACTTCTTTAGACATTCAAATGAGGCACTTTGAAGCTAAAACTCAGGGTTACAAAAGCTTAAGCAAATAAGCACTTTGGTTTCTTTTAAATCCTACAGTATTAAAAGACGATTTAGAAAACTTGAAAAACAACTTTTGGACTTAAAAACTTTTTGAAAACAGACTCAAACAAGCTTAATAACTTAAGCTAAAGTTAACCATGTGACAGCAACCCATGTCATTCCCTTTTTGACCCATTTCAGACTTAACCCAAACACACCTTTAGATTTTAAAAACGGATTTTAGAACTTACAAAAACTGAATTAAGCTCTAAGTTTCAAAGATAACCACTAAATATGCAATAATATCTAATAAAAAGTGAAAAGCAAACATAAATAAGCACTTTGAAAAAGCTAATAAGCAAACAGTAAAAATAGCTTAACTAGACAGTGGGAGTAAAGTCAACCTAAATAAGCACTAAAACTACCCAAGCTGTATAAATAATTAGTACTAAAACAACCCAATGAGCATCCATCTTTGCTCATTCAATCCTTTAGCTATGATAAAACATAACCCGTTTTTTTCTTTTAATTTTTTTATAAATTTTTTTGTATAAAGGATAAAAAAAACAGATTATAAAAAGACTTGTATTAATAGCTTATATGACTTTTAAAGAAATACAATGTAATATAAAACTTAGAACACAATGTTTTAAGGGTAAACTGAATTTTCATAAAAAAAATGCAAGTACATCAAAGTTGAAATGAGTTACACTAATAAAGACTAAACTGAATTTTTAAAGATTACATAAAAAAAGAGGCTAACTTAAAAAAACTACTTTTGCCACAATGGCTTACAACAGCTTATATAGCAAAACGGAGCTAGGTTGTCACTCACCCACCTTCTCTCTTGGGTGTGCTTCTTGGTAGACACAAAAAAACTGCCATTGTGTGCTTGTTTGGTGAGTGTGTCAACACCAAAGTTAATCATGGCCATGAATATGCTTGGTGCCCACAATCATTTTTATCCACAACTTTAATCGAATTGGTGGGAATTAGGATTCCAGCTGATGAATATGCCCATGTGGGTGGAGTGGTTTAGTTATGGTGAGGTTTGGATGATGTGGGAGCCAATGAGGTTGACATTGACAGGAATGTTGGGGTTTGGAGGTTTGGGGGAAACTGTGTGGGAGGGATGTACAGTAGTTTCAAACGGGGGTGAGGGTTTGGGTTATTGTCATGTTTGGTCCCTCATGGTTATAGATGACTTCGCAAATTTCATCCTTGTGTTTATAACTGTTTGGAAACTTGGCAAAAAAAACACCCCTTGAAAGTTATATTGAGTATTACACCCATGGTCCTTGTTAGTTATAACTTCTTGCCATTGGCAGAAACACCCCTTGCGGTTTATACTTTAGGCATTTGGCAGTTTTGGCCCTTGTGAGTATTTTCTTCTTTTTCTTCTTTAAATAAGTTTAGGGACTTGGCAATTTGGGTCCCTAAACTTATTTTTCTACACTTCTTGACTTTTAGATTTGTCGGGGTTGACTTTGGTTGACTTTTTGACACTTGGGTTTTGTCTTGACTTTGTCTTTTCTACGCTTTTCCATTCCGAGCCTGGTTTTGTCGTTTTGGCTTTGTTTTTCGTCCTTTTTTAGATATCCGTTCCTGCACAACACAATTAGCAAAACAAGCATATTTTTGGCATTTTAAGTCCGTTTTTTGTTATTTTAACTTGTTTTTAAAGGTAAAAGGTGTGTGTAATTAAACACATACCAAAATCCCCCATACTAAGGTATTGCCGTGTCCTCACGCAATGCTATGAAGTAAGCATTTAGAAAACTAAGAATCTCAATCACCCTCGACTAATAACTTGGAAAAGTAGCTAAGTGTTCATCGAGGAAGTTAAAGACTCATAAGTTTTGAAAAATCCCCGTCTTTACCATTTTTTATATATATACACCTATTCCTACACATCTTTTTGTATTTTTTCATTTTTCATATTACTCAACTATCTAGAACGTTTTGACTTTCGTTATTTAATAACTTTAAGGGATCATAGAACAAGATGCATTTCGATCCGAGAATGCCCCAAAAAGGATAAATTCATCGTTCCCGACTTTTCACTTATTCCAAACCAAGCTTAAAATGAAATCACCGTTAATTATGAGCTAAGATGCTAACACTACTCATATTTGCAATTTGTAAACTTTTCACTCCCGACAATTTATATCTTAGGTGTATGTGCTATTTTGAATTTTTACATGATCAATTGTTTTGTAACTTTATATGTTTCACGTTCCACCGAGAGTAATGAGGTTGAAGGCGAGATCATCCATGTAGCGGACTTTCGTCTCAGCACATCAAACCTTGGGTTTAAGGACCAGGCTTTTGACACCATCAGAGATTAGTATGGGACTCTACGGACCTTAGGTTTAAAAAACCTCAGTTTTCCGTATGCACATAGCTTATAAATATAATCAGCCAAAAGTTCAAAAGCATATTTGAATTTAGCAAAAAGAGGTCTTTTTATTCACTCTTAATAATTACACTTTTTTACGCAGTTTGTAAACCCTCGACCTTTTAGAAGGCTGCAACATCGGTTGTGAGCCGGCAAGATGCAGCAAACTTTTATCAGTCTCGGATTTTTATTCTTACTATGGGCTTTCTTTAGAAGGCTGTAACATCGGTTGTGAGCCGGCAAGATATAGCAAACTTTTATCAGCCCACAGTTTATATTTATTACTTATCATTTTTTAAATTTTTTTTTCATGATATAGAGAAGACTTCTTTTTGAAAAATTCAAGTATAAGATTGAACTAAGGCTAAATTTTTTTTATATACTACATAAAAATTATTGATTTAAGTTTAATTTCCAAAAATAGCACGTATATTAATCATGTTAAGAGCTTATGGGAGAAAAAGTGACAAATTACACACATGAGCTCTTAAGATTTCCAAATAATCCTTGTTTAGCATCCCACTCATAATTAACTCTATCATTTTTCGTTCTTCGCGAAGATTCGCGAACGCTTAGTCTAAACGTTAAGGAAGAGTAGAGCTCACACGGCTCGGATCGAGTCAAAATTTCTCTTATTCTACCAGAGGAAAGTCAAAATTGTGACAAAAACAACTTTATTTATTTTGAAATTTTTTAAAATTGTTTTCCCACATTTTTTTTTTGGTGGTAAAAACGGGATTACGTGAGAAACAACAGCTGCAGGCAAATCAAATCGAAGATCCCCCCCATACTAGAATGAAACATTGTCCTCAATGTTTTACGAAGGGTTTCTACTACATCCTATGCCCGTTTGAAATTATGCTTAAAGATAAACGTTAGTCGATAAGATTAGGATATTGGATTCCCAAAATGAAGCTGAGGATTTGAAGTTCTTGTGATCAAAGGACAAAAACCGTGAGCACGAGAAGCTTTCAAAAATCCGGGACATCCTGGACAATACAGCACAAAACACAAAACATGGAAAGGTAGAGGCAAGCCTCCTCACAACAACTAAACACTTATTCATTACTAAGCTAGCATACTACTATGGATAAACTAGGATAAGCATGGGGTGCCTCCCACGAAGCGCTTGTTTAGGGTCACTAAGCTTGACCCAATTCCCTGAATTTAGTTGTCCTTAGGGAATGTTTGGAGGTCAGGGATATCCATAGCAGGGATATCACCTCCAAAGTAGTGCTTGAGACGATGACCATTTACTTTGAAGTTTGGCCCGGAGTTTTGAGATAACTCAACGGTGCCATACGGAAAAACTTGAACAATGGTAAATGGTCCTGACCAACGGGACTTTAACTTGCCAGAGAAAATTTTCAATCTTGAGTTAAAGAGGAGGACTTGATCACCGACGTTGAAAACGCGGTTTTTGATCTTTGCGTCATGAATCCTCTTAGTTTTCTCTTTGTAGATCAAAGAATTTTCATAGGCTTGATCACGCAGTTCACTTAATTCATTGAGTTGAACTTTGCGTTGATCACCCGCTGTTTGGAGATCAAAGTTTGCATTTTTAAGGGCCCAGTAAGCTTTGTGCTCCAACTCAATCGGCAGATGACATGCCTTTCCATATACAAGCTTGTACGGAGTACACCCGATGGGTGTTTTGTACGCTGTACGGAAGGCCCAGAGAGCGTCATCTAGTTTGTCCGACCAAGAGGCACGATTTTCGCCCACTGTCCTTTCAAGAATTCTTTTTAAACCACGATTCGATACTTCAACCTGCCTACTTGTCTGTGGGTGATACGCGGTGGAGAGACGATGAGTGACTCCATATTTAAGCATGACCTTTGCAAACTGGTCATTGCAAAAATGTGTTCCACGATCACTGATGATAAAAGAGAGATTTAAGAAATTTGCAAACTACTCGGGCATCGTTTGTGGGGAGTGTTTTCGCTTCAACCCATTCGACAAATAATCGACAGCAACTCAAGTATGTTATTTCGTTTCCTTTTTGACGATTCTGGAACGGTCATGAAGTTATTGCCCCAAAACGTCAAAGATTTACAAACTTGGATGGAATTTTGAGGCATTCAATCTCACCCGCTTGTGGAAATTTTTCCTTTGTCGTTGGCACGAGTCGTAAATTTTTACCAACTCTGTGCATCTTTGTAATTGTAGTCAAATAGAATCCGGCTTCAAAGACCTTTTTGGCGGTAGTTGAAGATTTGCATCGTGAATGTCCCCGATGGGTCATTGTGGCAAGCTCGAGTATGTCAGAGAGCTTCTTTGCGGTGCCACACACGCCGCCGATCACTTGATCCGCACATATTTTGAACAAGAAGGGGTCATCCCAGAAGTAGTGTTTGACATCTTTGAAAAACTTGTTTTTTTGCTGGGATGACATTCCCTTGACAATGAAATTATCAGCATGGTAATTTTGCGAAATCTGCAAACCATGGACTGGTTACTATAACACGAAGGGCAAACCGATCCAAGAGTTTGAGGAGGAAAAGTTTCTGTGATTTCTAGTTCTCGAGTTTATCTTGTTTGAGGGTTCTCTCAAGTCCTGGAAAGATGATCGGCGGCTAGATTCTCTGCTCCTTTTTTGTCTCGGATGATAACATCGAATTCTTGGAGCAAAAGGATCCACCGCATCAGTCTTGGCTTAGCATCCTTTTTAGTGATATGATTGGTGAGATTTACACTATAAATATATATAATATATAATAAAATATATATGTATATATATAAGTCTAAAAATCAACAAGATCAATGATACCGAGAAGTAGTATAGAGTGTTCCCGGGTCGTTTATCCCCAACGAGGCTGGAATGGAAGATCGGTACAGTCGAAGATTTGAGTTTGAATGAAGGAATTGATTTGGGAGATTGAAAAAGTCAAATTAAACAATAACAAACTAAAACGTTTAAGAAAAACCTAGAAATTACGAAATTAAACTGAAAAACGGAAGCACGAATCCCGAACAAAGGGGGAAAAACCTAAAATCTTTAAAAATAACCCTACGAAGAAATTTTCACTTCTAAACTACTCTACGGGACAAATAACGAAGAATGAAAAAGACTAGACCGAAAACGGAGTTCGTTTGACCCAAAAACGAGTCAAAACAAAATCCCGTACCCGGACCCGTTCTTTAAAAAGTACAAAGTTGTAAAAATGACCCTACGAAAAATTTTATATTTTTCCTACAAACTAGATGACAAAAGAAAATTTTCTAAAAAAGCAAAATATTTTTTTGATAATTTTTGTATTTTTTATGAATTAAATAAACTTTTAATAATTAAATTATTAAAAAATATTTTTAAACGATTACGAAATAAATTCTGAAGAAATTTCTAAAAATTACTTCACACCTTGTCTAGTCCTACCGAAAATAAGAAACACAAAACCAGCATTAAGTAATAAGCCGAAATTAGCTATACAGCTTTATAAGTGGTTCGTTAAAATAGTACATCATCTTATATAGCAACACTAATACTGATCCTGACCGATGCCCTTGACAAAGCAAAAGGTCAATTCCACAAAAGGATAAAATACACAAGATAGAATCAATTATTAAAAGATTCCGAAGGATATTTCCCGGGTCGTATGTCCCAACGGAGCTGCAATTGAAAGTATCATGTTTTGTGAGACTTTGAAAGATGGCAGAATATTATGATATGATGAACACTATGATATAGTTACAACTAAAATTAATTAATACAACTATTTAATCTTTTATGGGAAACAGAATATATGGTAATGGGTATCTTAAAAACTGACGGGAAACAAAATTAGTTATAGGGAAATCCTTAAATTAAATCTTTACTAATACGGGGAACGAATTCAGGTTTCGGAGAACCCTAAATACTAAAATTAAGAAAATAAATGATAAATTAATTTAAAAATAAAAATTAATTCTTAATTAAGTTAAATTTGAAAAATAAAAAAAAACTAGAATTAACAGTTGCGGTCGTCTTTGGAATGCTAAACGAAAAGAAAACTGGATTTTTTAAACGCACTCGGTTTAAAAACGGGGTCTAAGACTGAATTTTATGAAAAATAAAGCCTACACTAAATTTTATATTTTTCCTAGACACTAAATGACAAAAGAAAATTTTATAAAAAAGAAAAATATTTTTTTATTAATTTTTGGATTTTTTATGAATTTTTAAAGATTAATAACTAATTAAATCTAAGAAAATAGAAAAAGACAAAAAAAATAAAAAGTTATAAACAATTCTGAAAAAAAATAAAATTATATAAGAAAAGTTATCAATTCTTAAAAATATAAAAAAATGCCAAAAGTTACTGTTTTTTAATAATTTAAAGTAATTAAACTAATTAAAATTTAACCTAATTTAATTATTTAAATTAATTAAAACTAACTAAAGTTAATGTGTTAAAACCATAAGGACTAACAGGGAAAGAGGGGGGGGGGGGGGGGGGGGGGGAATCAACAATAAAGGGGGGGGGGGGGGGACTAACGGGATTCAATTAAATACTAACCTTAGCTACTAACACTCTGCTAACTATAAAATAGAAAATTACACAATTGGTCCCTGAGTTGGACCCCGATTACAAAGCAAGTCCAAGGTGCTTATTTTACAAAAGTCAAAAAAGCAAACTTGTAGAAGGGCTTATGGGGAGCATTTTTCATAAAAGGTGCATAAGCTGAAGTCCACTAAATAAGCCAGAAAAGTAGCTTATTGATGCTGCAGAAGCTAAATAAGCTTATGGCTTATTTTTCTTGGCTTTTAAGATTTTAAGACTACAAAATAAGCTAAAATCTATGGGAACAGTTAATGAGGCTAAGGGGAGTCCTAAATAAGCTAAGGCAACCTAAATAAGCCCTAAAATAAGCTGCTAATCCTAAGACAACTACCTATAAGCTATAAGAAAAAACACTAAGAACCTAGGGCTTAGTTTTCAATAAGCTAGAAAAATTGAGCTAAAGCCTGGTGCTCAGCACCAGGGGAGGCCAATGCAGTGAGCTTAAGGACTTTTTAGGCTTATGAAAATAAGCTCTTAAGAGCTTTTTAGCCAAATCCAACCACAAACAGATTTATATTAATGGCTTCTTGGCTTATTTCCAAAAAATGAGGGTCTAGAAAACAATATAAGCTGCTGATATTGCAGCTTAAAATTGAGGGTTTTTTTTTTTAAAAAAAAATTGCAAAGCCAAACTTTGACTTATATTGTCAAAGTAAAAGGGACAGCAACAAGGGATCCTTTAAAAAAAACATTTTGGTGACTTGAATGAGCTCAAAAATGGTACTTAAGCTGTTTCCATCAGCTTAAGTGGTTTGGTTGCCTAGCTAAAAACAGTATTTAAAAAACTTTTACAAAGTTTAAAACTGAATTTGAGCTTAATAACAAGAATAAGCTCAAAAGAGCTTATTTAGAGCTTATTTGATGAAAATCAATTCAAATGAAATATGAGAACACAAGAAGCTTGTAAACTGATTGTTATTGCTAAATTGATGAAGTACAAGAGGAAAGAACAACAGTACAAGAGCTTAAAGCTATTTTAAAAAAAACTTGAAAGTAAAATGCTTAATATTGAAGGAAAATACAAAACTGAAAATTAAAACAAAGACAACTAACTAAAACTGGCTTCTTCTGTCTTCTTCTTCCCTTTTTATAAGCTGAGCAACTTCTTTGTTGTGTTAGTTTGGTGAGAGCAAAACCAAAAACAAATCTTGACCGTCGATTTAGCCTTTTGGGAGATGGGGGATTGCCAACATGGCTGAGGGTTTTAGTGGAGGAGGGGGGAGGTGAGTATCCATGGGGTTTTTGAGGTTATAGGGTAAAAGAAGGGTTGTTAACCCGTGAGTGGGTTTTGGGTTTCAAAAGAGGCGGGAAAATTGGTTTGTACAGGTTGGGGTGATAACAGGGAAAGGGTTTGGAAACTTGGCAAGGTTGGCCCCTCATGGTTATAACTTTCATTGCACCGTAGGTCCTTGTTGTTATATAACTTTTGGGGACTTGGCAAAACAAGTCCCCAAGAGTTATATAACTCTTTGCACCCCACGTCCTTGGGTGGTACAAGTTTAAGGACATGGCAGCTTTGGCCCTTGGTGGGATAACTTTGCATTATATGGCTGTTTGGCCTTCTCTTCTCTTTTCATCTTATCTTCCTTTATATATAAGTTTGGATTGACAATTTGTACATGAACTTAATATTTTCTTTGACTTTGGCTCGGGGTTGACTTGGGTTGACTATGACTTTGACCAGTTGACTTTTCTGTGACTTTTTGACTTGATGGACTTTCCGGCTTTTGATTTTGCTTTGTCTTTCAAAGTCTTTTCAATTTACGAGTCCGGTTTTGTCGTTTTGTTGGTTTTCGTTTTTTCTTAGTTATCATTCTGCACAACACAATTAGCTATACAGAATATATTGACATTTTAAGTCCGTTTTTGGTTATTTCAGCTCGTTTTTAAAGGTAAAAGGTATGTGTATTTAAGCACATACCAAAATCCCCCATACTAAGGTATTGCCGTGTCCTCACGCCAATGCTTGTAGTAAGGATTTACGAAAAATAAGAATCTCAATCCCCCTCTACTAATAAACCTTTGAAAAGTAGAAGGTGTTCGTCAAGGGACACTAAAAGACTCAAAAGCTTTGGTCAAGTCCGTGTTTTCACCATTTTTTATTTGTACACTAACTATCCCTAATATTTTTGGATTTTTCTTTTTCTTTTCTCGACTACCTGTTTGACTTCCTTTATTACATTAACATTGGGATCATAGAATGAGAAACGACCATAGAATAATCTACGGATGTCCTGACGGATAAATTCATCGTCCCCGATTTTTCACTAGTTCCAAACCAAGCAATTAAACAAGATCATTTGTCAATATAAGTCTACATGCTGAGCACTCATACTTATGACTTGTGAACTTTTAACTCCCAACATGAATATATGGTTTAAATGTGTGTACTCATTTCAACTCAACCATAGATCAACTTATTTCCATAGTCGTGATTCAAGATGAATCATGACTCAAAGCGCACAACTTATTAGGACCTTGTAACTTGATTTTAAAGAACGAGATTTTAACTGTAGAACTTTTTGCAACATTTTCATCATTATACTCATAAGTTCTTAAAGCTAGGAATGCGTTGCTTAGTTTGAACACCTACCTAGGCCTCGCTCCCTAGTAGGATATCACAACCAACGACCGATGTTCTTAGTTTGAAAACCCACCCCGTTGCTAGCGTAGTGGGAAATCACAACAACACCTTCTTCCTAATGGCTAAGGATATAGTGTTTAGTTTGAACCTCACCTAGACCTCGCTTCATGTTTTTTATATATGTGAGATATCATAGCACACCAAATCCCTAGAAGTAAAGATGTCTTAGTTTGAACCCCCACCTCGTGGTTAGCGGAGTGGGATATCACGAAACATCTTTTACTTGTTCCATATAATCGAATGTATGCTTTCATTGCAAAATGTTCAATATTCAATGATTTTTGCATTCATACTTCATTCATGCTTCTTTGGCATTTTAACTTTCGAATTATTAAGAACAGAAAAATCTCGTTTTAAAGAATCAGGGTACAAATTTGAAGCTTTTTCTAAAAACATCGATTGACTTAGTTGAACTGAATTGGGTACGTATGATTAGGTGGATTAGAAGCTAATGGGAGAAAAAGCCACAAGTTACTCATATAAGTTTTTGTTCAGACAATAAACTTATATTCAACTATATCCGTCTTGTTATTCACCTTTTTTTAAATTCGAAGAAATCGAATTCGTGATAGCTTAGGCCTAAAGTTGTGTTTAGTTGAGGAACTAGCTAGGGCTCAACACGCCCGATCGAATCAAAAATTATTCTCATTCTACCCATTAGGAAAGTCAAAACTGTGACAAAACACTTATTTTATTTTTGAAAATTTTTAAATTTTTTCATTTTTTTGGTATTTTTGCAAAAATTTGGTGGTAAAAACGGGATTACGTGATAACAATGAACTGCAGGCAAAAATCAAACTCAAAGTTCCCCCCCCATACTAGAACTAAACATCGTCCTCGATGTTTCAAAGGGGTTCCTACGTAAATCTAAGGCCGTTTATGAAGTGTGCCAAAAGATAAAACGTTAGTTGATTAGATTTGGATACTGGATTCCCAAAATGAAGCTGGGGATGTGAAACTCTTGTGGAATACTGCAAGCAAGAGAGTCTTCACAATCCGGGAAATCCTGGACATACAATACAAAGCACACAAAACATGGACAAAACTCGGAGTATGGAAATGTAGCCTTCACAATTAAAACACTTATTAGCATAAAGAAATAAGATAGACTGGATAAGCATGGGTTGCCTCCCACGAAGCGCCTTGTTTTTGTTAATCGAGTCACAAGCTCGACTCGACCCCGAATTCATTGGTCCATGGGGAAGCAAGTGGAAGATAAAATCATCATCGGTCTTTCATTCAAGTGGTTTGGATAAACATTGAATTTCATGAAAGTTCCACTCCGATGAGATACATCCGGCATAAAAGAATGATAAATTGAGATGCCGGGATCAAAAATGGTATCTTCATTCCTGGTGGAGAGAAGATATGGAGGGACAACGGGATACGTTAGAAAAGCAAGAAAGATCCATACAACATAAGCGAAGAGAGAACGACTTGGTATCTCAAGTGGTTATTCACATTAGTCCGTAGAAGCATTCTTTACGAATCCCGAGGTCAATAGAAGTCAAATCTCCCGGAATAGGGCTCAATCTTAAATTTAAAACATTCAAGTTCCGGGAGAGACATGATGTGAGTGAGTTCATCGGCGAACTCCTCATGATCTTTATAGTCACTCCTATTCGGCAGGAGCTACTGATCATCGCGAATAGATCAAAGATAAACGATCATATTGAGATAAATCACTTGTGTAGTGGTACTGCCCCCCCCCCCCACTACTCCTCTCTTTAAAATGATCGTTATCAACGTAGAAAGCTTTATAATCAGGAAGAGATAACTTAGAATGAGTAGTGGGACTGCCACTACTCTTCTCTTATAGATTAAATCGGAAAGTTTCAGATTCGGGAATAGAATTATCAAAGGTGTTAGCCTCCTCCAAGAAAAGATTAGGAAATGTGGAGGTAGACTTGATCACAACTTCGGAAGATGGAGTAGGATTATCTCTTAATGAATCGATCTTAGCAATAAGAAGATTGACATTCAACAATTTTTCACGAAGGATATCGTCTTTGATTGTTACGAAGAATGTCATCATCATTCCTTCCATTCTTCCGGATCAACAATCTCCACCACCTCTAAGCTGACGATCTCAACATCGGGAGATGATGCATCGACATAATCGATATCCTCACCGTAGGGAGAATCGTCATCACTCGAAGAATTATCATCGTCAGAATTGACAACAATCTCATAATGTTCATTGAGAGCATTAAGAGGGGTGGTATTTTCACAAAGAGGCACATCACACATTTTGTCGGGAATACCTTCGGACTCACTTGGGATTTGGACAAGGTCCTCAACACTAGACTTTATTACTTCGTCCGATTCCGTTGCTGGAATAGTGTCAAGATGCTCGTCCCCCATACTTAGAGAGTTATCGGGTTCCTCGATTGGTAAAACGGGTGTGATTGCAATGGTATTGTCTTCGTCATCATCGTAGCAAATGGGAATCTTCCAAGATCGATCTCTAGCCGCTTGTTCTTCCGCGATTCGCTTTTCTTCTTCCTTCTTTTGTATAGCTTGATCAACCAATTCACGTAAGGTTGCCATTTGTTCCATAAGCTTATTTTGAGAATTGAGAAGGTCATTTTGAGAACTGACGATTTGATGATTGACGGTATATTGCGGGGGTTGAACTTGGTCAAAACCAAAAGAATTTGAATCATAGCAAGAATTTTGCTCATGATAATAGTCTTCATTCATTGGTTGACATTGGAAGGTTTCATTGAGGACCCCCCGCAATTTTCAAACAAATGCTTATTTGTTGTGAAAACTCTGTGAAGTTTGTGGAAAAATAATCAAAGTTTGAATGAACCATGGGGTCAGGATTGTAGACAAACGGGACTTGAGGTGGACAATCGTAACCGTAATGAGAATCGTTCCCACATAACTCACGAGTGTTGTTACGCATTGTGGTTGTCGGAGGGTTGGTTTGCAACAACGTGGAGATCGTTAGTAATGATACGGAGTTGAAACATTGATTTGTGTTCCATTTCCAACTTTACAGTAAAAACAAATTCCATTGTATTCATTACAACCACATCTTTGGCATGTGCCAAGAAGACATTGTTGTTGCAAACTTTGCAAGTTTTGTAGGGGCTCATCAATGGTTTGATTTTTGCATGGTTCCGGATTAGAGATAATCAGAACTTTCGTGAGGGGCAATTATAACGTAATGAGCACCTTTCCCACAAGACTTACAAGTGCATTGTCGACAAAAGATTCCATCTAACGAATCACCGCACTCGTGACAACAATGGTCAATGTGTGGAGGACTTGGTGAGGAATTTTCACCGGGGTCTTGATTGACAACGATTGGCTCTCGAGGAGCATTAACAACGTTGGTATTGTCGTCGGATGACTCGGAAGTGTCTTGGAAGTCTTTGAAAAATTCATTTTCCACACAGTTTGTAAGCAAACCTTCCATAAATTCCTTTCGTAAAAGAGCACATCCTTGACAATATGGACCATCAACCGGGGTTCCACACTTTGCACATCTTACACAATTTCGAGGGGGTTTAGGAACAAGAATCTTGTCTTTAAGACTCCCTTTCGAACAACCACAGTTTGAAGTGTACAAACTTCCACAAGACGAGCATTCTTTAATCGCGTAAATTGGATTCAAACGATAAGACTGACGTCATACGAATTAAACATGAAGATGTGTAAGAAAAGAATTAAATGATACGAGAAAAAGAGATTAATTTTTGTTTTTCCATTAAGTCACAATTTATTTTAACCGACATGAGATAATACAAAACTTAAACCAAATAATCGTACTTACTTCACTGGTAACTTCTCAAAAAGATAAAACTCACAGGTGCAGCAGGAAGGAGTAGGAATAGCGCGAAGCTTATTTCTCCTTTCGGGTCGTAGTTCCTAGGAACAACCCTCCTTATACCCACTTTATAGTTTGTTTAACTTTTTCAAGGTGAGCCGTACGTCGTAAGAGACACAAAAGGCAAGTTTTTAAATCTTTTGTTCAAGTTGGGAACCAACAAGTTCACCGGAACTTATTATGATAATACCTCAGTTGAGAATATTATATTTTGGTATTTTACCAATTTGTGAATTTTATTTCTTTTTTATTGACAATGTTTTTATATTTTTGGTTTTTTCTTTGGTTTTTATCTGATAATTATACTAAAAGAAATGAAAAATATTTTTGTATTTTTTTATGTTTTTTTTTTTTTAAAGAAAATATTCACAGATTCAAACACAAATTGATTGACGTAACGATAATCGTTTTCACAGCCTCCCCGGCAACGGCGCCAAAAATTGATTGGCTGGATTCACACCGTAAATAAATATAATATATTATAAAATATAAAATATATATCTAAGTGTAAAAACCAAACCCAACCTACAATCAGTAAACCGAGAAGTTAGTAATAGTGGTGTTCAAGGGTCGTTTATCCCCAACGAGGCTGGAATGGAAAATCGATACAATCGAAGATTTGAGTTTGAAGGAAGGAATTGATTTGGGAAGTTGAAAAAGTCAAATTAGATAATAACGAACTAAAACGTTTAAGAAAAACCTAGAAATTATGAAATTAAACTAGAAAACGAGAGCCCGAATCCCGAACAAAAGGGGGAAAAACCTAAAATCTTTAAAAATAACCCTACGAAGAAATTTTTTCTTCTAAACTACTCTAAGGATCAATAACGAGAAGAAGAAGGACTAGACCGAAAACGGAGTTCGTTTGACCCAAAAACGAGTCAAGACAAAAATCCCGTACCCGGACCGTTCTTTAAAAAGTAAAAAGTTGTAAAAATGACCCTACGAAAATTTGGCAGTTTTTGTCTGTTTTTGGTCATTTAAGCTTATTTTTAGAGGTAAAAGATATGTGTAATTAAGCACTTATCAATAAGCTTATAGGCCAAAATGACTATAAGAGTCAATGCCCTTGAGTCTTTAACGAAAAAGACCCAAGGGCGCAGTGGTAGAGTGTGTGTGTAAAAGGGAGACTGTATCGCTTGGTCCTGGGTTCGAGTCTTGCTCACCCGGGCCAAGTGTCTTTCCCTTTTTTTTTCGAAAACTCAAAGAAGCAAAGTTGTTAAGCTCGTGGGGCTTAACAACTTTGTCTTCTAGAGCTTTTTATGAAAAGCAAAGAATAAGCTTAAAAATAAGCTTAAACTTGACAGAAAAGCTTAAATGGCTAAAAAGCAAGAAAATGCTAAGTCCTTTTGGACTTTAGGGTCGAAATAAGCTAAGACAAAAACTAAATAAGCTGAGGAGTTTAAACTAATTTTAAATAAGCTAAAAAAACAAAAGCTTAAGGCTAAATAAGCTGTGGGAAGCTTATTATGACAGAAAAGCTTAAAATGAGCTTAAAAGGGCTAAAATGCTTAAGACTTGAACAAATAAGCTAGAAAAAGGACCATTGGCAAACTCAGCTTATTGCTCAAACCAAATAAGCTATAAGGAACACAAATGAGCTTATGAAGTAAGCTCAATAAGCCCAAGAGGTGGCTTAACATCCACAACAGTACTAACTAAGGAGTTAGTACTGTTGGTGGAAATGTGGGGCAACAAAGAGCTTAATAAGCTAAAAAAAGGAATAAGCAAAACTTAAATATCATAACCCTAACCTAAAAAAGTATTAGGAAAAAATTTGAGCTTATGGATATAAGCTGAATATGCTAAATCCAAATTAAGCAATCCCCTCAGGCACTATACTTAATGCTAAAAAAACGTCAAACGGGCATGTTTGGCTTAAGAATAACGCCACTCAAAAATTAAGCTCTCAGGTCTGGAAACTTTGGGGCTTATACAGAGGGGCCTATAAGCTTTTAAAATAAGCCAAAGACTTGGGCTTTAGAGCTCTTAATGGCTGAGATAAATAAGCCTTATGTCTCCAATTATTGCACCCAGGGAGAGATTTAACGCAAATTAAGGGCTTATTTGACAGCTTATTTTAAGCTGTCAAATAAGCTCTAAACTCACAAATAAGTTAAAACAGATTGAGTACCCTATGAAGAGGGTTTGTGCACCAATTTTTAGCCTCTAAAAATCATAAAAACCTGCTGATTTTGTTAAATGAAAAAGGACTTTTGGGTTTTTAGAAACTGTGACCAAAATGGCTTGGTGGTTTTTGACTCACAAAGTCAAAAGACCAAAGCTATTTGGACAGCTCTTTTAGACACACAAACACAAACTTTTTGATGCACAAACTCAAACCTACAAGTGCTTAATCAAATAAGCACTTGTGGGTTCCTTAAAAACCTCACAGTTATGAAGTAGGATTTAAAAACTTTGGAAAACAATTTAAAGACTGAAATACTTTTAAAAACAGCTTATATGAGCTTAACAACTTAAGCTAAAACCAACCTCATGGCCATAACCCATGCCAAAACCTGTTTTGACCCACTTTCCATGTTATCCCAAACACCCCTTTACTTCAAAACTGCCAAACTAAAATGAGTTTAAAATCTATTTTTAAGCTAAAACTTTGAAAACCTTTTATCCACTCTTACTTATATTGACCTACTAAAACTATTTTAACACTAAAAGTCCTAGCTTATTAAGAAAAATAAGCTAGTTTCTCAGCTAGCTTATTACACTAAATATGACAGAATTTAGAGATAAGCTAATATAACACAAGATTATGCAATAAAAACTTAAAACAGCTAAATAACAAGCCTAAACTAATGTGTTTGCACGATTTTAAAGGCAATAAGCTAATTGATTAAGCTAGAACTTAAGCTACATGAAACATTAGAGAATTGAAACCTTGATTTTTGTTGTCTCAGAACCAAGGACTAATTTTTGAGTGAGTGCTCCTAAAAAAACCCTATGTCTCTAATGGCTCCTTAGCCTCTAAACCTGAGCTTAAAAGCTCAATAAGCTCTTTGTGGCTTATTACTCCAAATAGCTTCCAAAATCACACTCAATTGGACATTTATGAACTGAATTCAAATGAATACAGAATTTAAGTCCTTATGACAAGTTTAAACTGAATTAGAGCTTATGACAAGAATAAGCTATTAAAAAGAGCTTATGTAGCTTATGTATAAAATAGCTTAATATTTCATTAAAACAGAGAATTACAAATGCATAAGAGACATTAACTTAAAAACACTTTAAAATACTTTTAAAACTATATTAAAACGACATAAGAACTGAATTAAAAACTGAATTGCCACAATGGGCTTACAAGGCTTTTATAGCAAAGAAAATACAACTAGGTCTTTTCTTCTCTTTCTTGTCTTGTGTTTTCTTGTAGACACACAAACACAGGTGTGTTTGTTTTGTGAGAGTGTTCACAGCTCTAATCTTGGCCTTTAATTCTTCCAAAGTCAATCTTGTCGATCGAATTTAGCCTCTTGGGGGGGTGTGAGATGCCATACATGGCACATTTGTAACTGGGAAAGGTGGTGGAGGAGGGAAAATTGAATATAAATGGTGGGGGTGTAGGTTTACACGGGTAAAAGGTTATGTTAACCCGTGAATGTTTTGGGGGGAAACAGGAAGGCGGGAAAGGTGTTAGGGAATAAACAGAGTGGTAAGTTGGAGATAGATTGGCAACATTAACTCCTCATGGTTACTTGTGTTATTGAACCCGTAGTCATTTTGGTTTGGTTATATAACTTTTGGGGACTTGGCAAAACAAGTCCCCAAGAGTTATACAACTCTTTGCACCCCACGTCCTTGGGTGGTACAAGTTAGGGGAGTTGGCAGTTTTGCCCCCCCCCCCCCCTCACTTGTTACTTTGCATCAATGTACAAATGGCCCTTCTCTTTTCTTTTCCTCTTTTCTTCTTTAAAAATAAGTTTAGGGATTTACAATTTCAGTCCCTAAACTTATATTTCTTTGACTTTGGCCTCGGGGTTGACTTGGGTTGACTTTGACTTTGACCAGTTGACTTTTCTGTTGACTTTTTGACTTGATTGACTTTCCGGCTTTGATTTGGCTTTGTCTTTCACAGTCTTTTCCATTCCGAGTCCGGTTTTGTCGTTTTGGCTTTGTTTTTCGTCCTTTTCTTAGTTATCCGTTCCTGCACAACACAATTAGCAAAACAAGCATATATTTGGCATTTTAAGTCCGTTTTTGGTTATTTTAGCTCGTTTTTAAAGGTAAAAGGTATGTGTAATTAAGCACATACCAAGGAGGCAACCCAATCTTTTATTTTCTTACATTTTAGGAGTGTCGTGTGTTTTATTCTTTATTGTTTGTTTTATTATGTTTAAATTATTTTTTATCATGCTTTATTTTGTCTTTAACTTCGTCTTAATTACAATCAAAGGTATTTTGCGTCAAATAAGTGTAGGGGAAAATATCCTATTTATAAGAACCATTTCAAACATATAAAATAAATAGTTTAGTTTAATTCGCTTCTTGTGTCGTGTGTCATGTGTTTGTTTGAGTCATATGATTGTACTAATCGTTTTTGTGGCCTATGCAGTAAATTTTTCCAGGAAATAACTAATAGGATTATTGTGCAGAAAATTTTCCAAGAAAACAAAGCAAGAATTTTCAGACCCTGGAGACGGCGTCAGGATTATTCCTGACGGCGTCACCAGCCTGCAGTAAAAAAATTCATGTTTTTTGAATTTTTGAATTTTTTTTTTGTTTAATTTCCAGAATTTGTAATTTTCCTAAACTCTTGCAGAAAGCCATGATTATATTAGTACATTCATTCTATCTTTATTACTTTCGTAGAGTCTAAACTTAGTTAATGAGGGTTATATGTATATCATCACCTGTGGATTTTACGCTAGGTGTAGTTGTCTTTGTCTTTGATTTACATGTTATATTTGATAAGAAGAAACCCGGAAGTTCTTAGGAGTTTCAAGAGGACGACTCTTGGATGACGATTTAGCCAGTTATCATATGTTTCTTCTCCACTATTGAGCAAACCAGGGGAGTACTAGTTTCTCTTGACTTTTTTTTTCTTTTCCCTTTATTCGTTTTACGGGTACTTTTAAGAATATTAGGGACAATGTTCATCTTAAGTGTAGGAGGAAATAAGCCTTAAAAACTATTCCTTCAATTGCCATTTGCTTGTTCCTTAAAATGATGAGTAATATATCGAAACATAGCATAGACGGTAATTTTAAAGAAGTAAAGATGTATTAGTTTGAACCCCCACCTCGTGTTTAGCGGAGTGGGATATCACGACACATCTTTTACTTGCTCCATATACTCAAATGTATGCTTCATTCGCAAAAATTTCCATATTTCATGCATTTGTTGCATTCGTATTTCTTCATGCTTCTTTGGCATTTTTACTTTTGAATATAAGAACAGAAAAAATCTCACTTAAAAGAAATCAAGTTACAAATTTGAAGCTTTTTTCTAAAAACATGTATTGACTTTGTTGAATTTGATTTGAGCAGTATGATTAGGGTGGATTAGAGTAGGGAGAAAAAGCACAGTTACTCATATAAGTTTTTGTTAGGCAACATAAACTTATATTCTAACTCTATCATTCTTGTTTCTTCACACTTATTAAATCGAAGCAATCGAATTGTGAAAGCTTAGCCTAACCAGCGGTAAAGTTGAGCTGGGGCTCAACACGCCATTATTACTCCGATCGAGGTCAAAAAATTATTCTCATTCTACCCATTAGGAAAGTCAAAACATGTGACAAAACACTATTTTATTTTTTGAAAATTTTTTTAAAATTTTTCAATTTTTTTATTGGTAACTTTTTTGCAAAAAAATTTTGGTTGGTTAAACGGGATTGCGTGTATAAACAAAACGGACTGCCAGGCAAAAATCAAATCGAAGATCCCCCCAATAACTAGAACTAAACATCGTCCTCGATGTTTCAAAGGGGTTCCTACGTAAATCTAAGGCCGTTTATGAAGTGTGCCAAAAGATAAAACGTTTTTCGAATTAGATTTGGGATGCGGGATTCCAAATGAAGCTGAGGCAGGATCGTGATCTTCTTGTGGATACTTGAGAGTCTTCACAAACCGGGAAATCCTGGACATACAACACAAAGCACAGAAAACATGGACAAAACACGGGTAATGGAAGGAAACTAGCCTCATCACAACACAAAACACTTATTAGCATAAAGAAAGAAGAGATAGACTGGATAAGCATTGAGGTGCCTCACCACGAAGCGCCTTGTTTTTGTTAAACCGAGTAACAAGCTCTGACTCGACCCGAATTCATTGGTACATGGGGAAGCAAGTGGAAGTAAAATCATCATCGGACTTTCCATTTCAGACATGGTTTGGATAAACATTGAATTTCATGAAAGTTTCCACTCCGTGAGTACATCCGGCCATAAAAGAATGATACACTTGAGATGCAGGGAGATCATAAATGGTACTCTTCATTCCTGGTGGAGAGAAGATATGGAGGGACAACGGGATAAGTGAAGGAAAAAGCAAGAAAGATTCATACAAACTAGCGAAAAGTGAGAAGATTGGCTCATCCTCAGTGGTACATTACATTAGTTGTAGACACATTCTTACGAATCCCGAGGTCAATAGAAGTCAAATCTCCCGGATCGACCTCAATCTTAAATTTGAAACATTCAAGTTCCGGGAGAGACACGATGTGAGTGAGTTCATCGGCGAACTCCTCATGATTAAAGTCACTCCTATCGGCAGGAGGAAACTGATCATTCGAAAGATTAAAGATAAACGAATCATATTGAAGAAAATAACTCATGATAAGTGGTACTGCCCTACTCCTCTCTTTTAAAAATGATCTTATCAATGTAGAAAGCTTATAATCAGAAGGAGATAATCAAGAATGAGTAGTGGGACTGCCACTACTAATTCTTCTAGATTAAAGCGGAAAAGTTTTCGATTCTGGGAAATAGAATTTTTCAAATGTGTTAGTCTCCTACAGAAAAGATTAGGAAATGTGGAGCGAGACTTGATCAACAACTTCGGAGATGTGAGTAGGATTATCTCTTAATGAAATCGATCTTAGCAATAAGAAGATTGGACATTCAACAATTTTTCACGAAGGATAATAGTCTTGATTGTTTAAAGAATGTCTTCATCAATTCTTCCAACTCCGGATCAACAATCTCACCACTCTAAGAGACGATCTCAAAATGGGAGGAGATGGATGCATCGACATACTCGATATATCCACTAGTGGGATAAATCGCTCACTTGAAGAATTATCATCGTCAGAATTGACAACAATCTCAGAATGTTCATTGAGAGCATTAAGAGGGGTGGTATTTTCACAAAGAGGCACATCACACATTTTGTCGGGAATACCCTCGGACTCACTTGGGATTGGGACAAGGTCCTCAACACTAGACTTATTGTATTCTGTCCCGATTCCGGTTTCGGAATTGAATGTCAAGATTGCTGTCCCCATACTTAGAGATGTTAATCGAGGTTCCTCGATTGGTGTAAAACGGGTTGTGATTGCAGTGGTGATGTTGTACTTTGTCATCATCGTAGCAAATGGGAATCTTCCAATATCGATCTCTAACCGCTTGTTCTTCCGCGATTCGCTTTTCTTCTTCCTTCTTTTGTATGACTTGATCAACCAAATCACGTAAGGTTGTCATTTGTTCCATAAGCTTATTTTGAGAATTGAGAAGCTCATTTTGGGAATTGAAGATTGGATGATTGACGGTATATTGCGGGTGGTTGAACTCGGTTCAAAACAAAAGAATTTGATTAATAGCAGAATTTTGCTCATGTAATAGTCTTCATTCATTGATTGACATTGGGAAGGTTTCATGAGAGAACCCCAGCAATTTTCCCCCCCCCCCCCAACAGGATATTGTTGTGGAAAACTCGGTGAAGTTTGTGGAAAATAATCAAAGTTTGATTGAAACACAGGTCCTGATTGTAGGCAAACGGACATTTAGCTGGTGGACATTCGTTACCGTAATGAAAATCGTTTCCAACATAACTCCACGAGTGTATGGTAGTATTGAGATTGTGGAGGATGGTTTGCATACACTTGGAGAATCGTTAGATGAGTACGAGATTTGATACAGTTGATCTTGTGTTTCCATTTCCAACTTTACAGTAAAAACAAACTCCATCGTATTCATTGCAACCACATTGTTGGCATGTACGAAACAAATATTGTTGTTGCAAACTTTGCAAGTTTTGTAGGGGCTCATCAATGGTTTGATTTTTGCATGGTTCCGGATTAGAGATAATCAGAACTCTTAGAGGGCAATATTATAACCGTTAATGAGCCATTTACCCACAAACTTACAAGTGCATCTGTCGACAAAAGATTCCATTAACGATATCACCGCACTCGTGACAACATTGGTCAATGGGTGGTGGACTTGGTGAGGATTTTCACGGGGTCCTGATTAACAACGTTAGGCTCTCGAGGAGCAGTAAAACGTTGGTATTGTCATCGGATGTCTTGGAGTGTCTTGGAAGTCTTGAAGGACTTTCCTCGAAGTCTTTTGTTTATTAGAGCACATCCTTGACAATTCGAAAACCATGAATTTTCGGGTCCCCACATTGAGACAAAAAATTTTTCAATTTTAAAGATCATTGAGACGAGTTCGGGTATTGGAACAAGAATCTTGTCTTCAAGACTCCCTTTCGAACAACCACAGTTTGAAGTGTACAAACTTCCACAAGACGAGCATTCTTTAATCGCGTAAAGGTAAATGGATTTAAAACGATTAATCGAATGACGGTCATAGAATTAACATTAAGATGGATAAGAAAAGAATTAAATAATATGAAGAAAAAGAAGATTATTTTTTTGGTTTTTTTTATTAATTCACAATTTATTTTAACGTCAAAATGATATGTATAACTTAAAACTCAAATAACTACATTACTTCACGGGTAGACTCTCAAAAAGATTAAACGCACTGGTGGAGCGGAGGAGAGGTAAGTAGGGAAAATAGCGCGAAGCTTATTTCTCCTTTCGGGTCGTAGTTCCTCGGAACAACCCTCCTTATACCCACTTTATAGTTTGTTTAAATTTTCAAGGTGAGCCGTACCTCGCAAGTGACACAAAAGGCAAGTTTTAAATCTTTTGTTCGAGTTGGGAACCAACAAGTTCACCGGAAATTATTATGATAATACCTCAGTTGAGAATATTATATTTTGGTATTTTACCAATTTGTGAATTTTTTTTTTATGGACAATGTTTTTATATTTTTGGTTTTTTTCTTTGGTTTTTTATCTGATAATTATACTAAAAGAAATGAAAAATATTTTTGTACTTTTTTTAATTTTTAAAATAAAAGAAAATATTCACAGTTTCAAACACAATTGATCAACGTAACGATAAACGGTTTCACAGCCTCCCCGGCAACGGCGCCAAAAATTGATTGGTGACTTTCACACTGTAAATATATATAATATATAATAAAATATAAAATATATAAATAAGTATAAAAATCAACAATCAATAAAACCGAGAAGTAGTATAGAATGTTCCCGGGTCGTAATTCCCCAACGAGGCTGGTGGATGGTAAATCGATACGATCGAAGATTTGAGTTTGAAGGAAGGAATGAGGTTTATGGGAAGTTGTGAAAAAAGTCAAATTAAACTATAACGAATAAAAACGTTTTAAGAAAAACCTAGAATTTAAGATAATTAAACTAGAAAAACGAGGCCCGTAAATCTCCGAAAAACAAAAGGGGGGAAAACCTAAAATCTTTAAAAATAAACTTCGAAGAGAATATTTTTGCTTCTAATACTCTTGGGATCAAATATCGAAGAATGAAAAAGGATAGACCGAAATCGGAGTCCGTTTGACCCTCGGAAAACGAGTCAAAAACCAAAATCCCGTACCCGGACACGTTTCTTTAAAAAGTAAAAAAATTGTAAAAAAATGACCTACGAAAGTTTTTATATTTTTCCTACAAATAGATGACAAAAGAAAATTTTCTAAAAGCAAATTATTTTTGATAGTTTTTGTATTTTTTATGATTTAAATAAACTTTTACTAAATTTAAATTATACAAAATATTAAACTGATTACGATAAATTCTGAAAAATTTACAAAAAATATCTAGTACCTTTTAATGAATCCTAACGAAAAATAAGAATCCACCAAATAAGCTCGACAAATATAGCCGAAAAATAAGCTTAACAGCTTTATAGCTTATGAGCCAAAAAACTCCTTTAAAATACTAGTGCCCTTGAGTATTTAACGAAAAGACCCAAGGCGCAGTTGGGCTAGAGTTGTGTTCATGTAAAAGGGGTTTGTAATCACTTGTCCCGGGTTCGAGTCTTGCTCACCCGGGCCAAGTGTCTTCCCCTTTTTTTTATTTTTCCTAAAGTCTAGGGTAGAAGTTGTACAAAACTAAACTAAAGGGTAGGCGGGCAAACTATTAAAACAATTTTTCACTACAATGTAAACGGGCAACCCTGAACTATGAGAAAAGAACTAAACAGACCCTACGATACTAGCTTATTTTTGCTTATTGAAAAAGTGAGATTTAGCTAAAACTTAAAACTACAAACTTATTAAAGAGCTTAATCTCTATAACTTTAACAAAGGGACTTTCTTGAAAAGCTCAAAGAATAAGCAGTTAAGGGCTTTATTTCACAGAAAATGACTTAAACTTAATTTTCAAACACTTAAAAGCTTAAAACAAAATCCTAATAAGCTAAGTATGAATAAAAAAGGCTAAATAAGCTAACCTAACTTTATTTTAGCTAAACTAACTAAATTAATCAAAGTGGAACACCAATAAGCTGTTTAGCAGCTTATTGGTTTTCACAGGACACACAGTAGCCAAGAGGCTACTTTGAGCTTATTTTTAAGCTACCAAATAAGAACTAAAATGAAAAAGCTAAGCTAATTTATAAACTAGACCTAGGATACATTCTAAAAATGCTTTTTTTTTTTATAATATTTTGAAACAGGATATAAGCAGTTAGAAATAAGTTATTGAAAAAGTGCTTTAAAAACTGAAAAACTTACATCCTTACTGTGACTTTTTTTTTGGGTGAAAATGAAATAAGCTATTTGTAACACTTAAAAAGCTAATCTAATACTTAAAATTCCTAATAAGTAATGGGAACAAGTGGATTATTTATATAAGCTGAAAATGTGTTGAAACATGAAAATTAAGCAATCCCTAAATCTAAGTCATTCAAAAACAGTCAAATGCCAAGTTTAGGCTTTAAAATAAGCCCACAAATAAGCTTCTCAAAAGCTAAAATTCAAGGGACTTATTTAAGAGCTTATAGGCTCTTAAAATAAGCCAATAACTTGAGCTTAAATTGGCTTAAACACCAAGAAAAAGTGGCTTAAAATCTCCCCTTTACACCAGGGGAGATTTAAGCTTAAAACTATGGGCTTTATTTGACGCTTGTTTAAAAGCTGTCAAAAAAATAATGCTCAAATTGAAAAGATTGCTTAAACAGATTTTTTCCTAGCTTATACAACTTTGTGCACAAATTTTTGAGCATTTTAAAAATCATTTGTTACTTGCTATTTTTGATGGTGAAAAAGGTGTTTGGGGTTTGTTAAAAATGTGGACACTAAGTTCCTTGGTGGTTTTTTGACTCTCAAAGTCAAAAAACACCAACGGGTTGTGAAAGCTTGGTTTTAACACACAAAATGTACACTTTTTTCTTGACACAACACTCAAAATCCAAGTGCTTAATTAAATAAGCACTTGGGACTTTTTCAAAAACCACAGTTTACAAAATGGTTTATAAAAAACTTGAAAAAACAATTTCAACAAAAGGACTTATAAAACAGCTTAAATGAAGCTTAAATCTTAAGCTTAATCTAACTAAATGACTTTAACCCATGCCAAAGCCATTTTGACCCGTTTTAAGGCTTATGCCAAACACCCCTTTATAGCTTAACCCAAACACCCCTTCACCAATTCTGTCAAAACTAATTTGTACTAAAAATTTATTTTAAAGCTAAATCTTCCAAAACCTTTTATCCACTTCTACTTAAACTAACCTAATAAAGCTATTTGAGCTTTTAAACCTACAGCTTATGAGTAGGATTAAGCTAGTTTCTCTCCTAGGCTGATTACACTAGTATGACAGAATCTAACAACTAAATTTAACCCTAATATCTCTCACTAATACAGCTTAAAAACATTTTAACTTTAAACCATCTAAACAACATGAACATGATTAAGCATAAGGTAAACACAGAAATAAGCTACTTGAGTTAAGCTATATTAATGTTAAGATGAAATTTAAAGAAAAATAAACCTGAGTTTTTTGTAGTCTCAGACCTAAGCCACTCTATCTGAGTGAGTGGCTCACAATCATGCACTTAATGGCTCCCTAGCCTCTAAACCTTGAGCATTAAAGCTCAATAAGCTTTTAAAAAACTTATATCTCCTTGTAGCTCCAAAAATGAACTCAAATTCCTCAAGTTATCATGCTTTGACTTAAAATTGAACTAAAAGAGTAAATGAACTGCTTAAAAACACAATGAGCTTATGAACAGAATAAGCTCAATGAGCTTATAAGAGCTTATTTGATGAAAAACAGCTTTAAATGGAAAACAAAGTATGAAGATAACTTGTAAACACCTAAAATGAATTATTATTTACTCAATGATGAAGTACAAGGAAGTATAAGCTTAAAAGTAGAAGAGTACAAATGCTTAAAAGCTGATTGCTAAAAACTTGTAAGAAAAATGCTTAAAATTGACAAAATTACAAAATGAAAATTAAGAACTAAAACTAACTAAATCGTAAAACTTCTGTCTCCTGTTTCTTTTATAAGCTGCTTATGTGTTTGTTGTGAGAGTAAACAGCCCAAAGCGATCTTGACCCTTCAATCTTATCAATCTTAGCCGTTGGATTATGCGTGGGGGATTATGGGATTGCCAAATGGGATTAGGGTTTAAGTGGAGGAGGGGGGAGAGGTTTGACCATGGGGTTTTTGAGGTGCAGGGTAAAAGTGGGTTTGTAAACCCGTGATTAAGTTTTGGGGGAAATTTGGGCGGGAAAAGTCGTTTCGAGTTATAACAGGCAAAGGTTTATGGGAGTTGGCATGGTTGGTCCCTCATGGTTATTTGTTTCATTGCACCCTTCGTCCTTGTTGTTATAACTTTTTGGGGACTTGGCAAAACAAGTCCCCAAGAGTTATATGCTCAATTGCATCACTCGTCCTTGTTAGTACAAGTATGGGGAGTTGGCAGTTTTGCCCCCCCACTTGTTACTTTGCTTAAATGGCAATATGGCCCTTCTCTTCTTTTCTCCTCTTTTCTTTTATAAATATAAGTTTAGGGGTTTGGCAATTTCAACCCTTAAACTTATATTTCTTGATTTGATGACTTTTGGATTTGTCGGGGTTGACTTGGGTTGACTTTGACCTTGACCAGTTGACTTTTCTGTTGACTTTTTGACTTGATTGACTTTTCGGCTTCGATTTGGCTTTGTCTTTCACAGTCTTTTCCATTCCGAGTCCGGTTTTGTCGTTTTGGCTTTGTTTTTCGTCCTTTTCTTAGTTATCCGTTCCTGCACAA
>BQNB010021060.1:3830-30213 GCA_026074375.1 Tanacetum coccineum | reverse complement strand
GTTCTCCAAACAATCTTTATCTCTTTACTCGTCTTTATCCTTCTGACAGTAGTAACTCTTCTAAAAGTTGTAATCCAGCAGCATTAACTTTTGTACCAGCAGTACGAAGCAGTAGTAACTCTAAGAATCATCTTGAAGTCTTTATGTCCCAGCATGTATGTATGCGCTCACCGTGATTACTGCTGAACCAACAAACATTAAGGAGGCAATGACTGATTCCGCATGGATCGAGGCAATGCAGGATAAGCATCATCAATTCAACAGACTACAAGTCTGGGAACTCGTCGACAAACCATTTGGCAAGACAGTCATCAAGCTAAAGTGGTTATGGAAGAATAAAAAGGATGAAGATCAAACTATAATTCGCAATAAAGAATGACTTGTAGCTAAGGGATATGTCAAGAAGAGGGTATTGATTTCGAGGAATCATTTGCTCCAGTTGCTCGCTTGGAAGCTGTTCGGATTTTCATCTCTTACGATGCACACAAATCTTTTCCAATCAACCAGATGGACGTGAAAATGGCTTTTCTTAATGGTCCACTGAAGGAGGATGTTTATGTTGCACAACTAGATGGGTTCGTTGATCCTGATCATCCAGAAAAAGTTTACCGTATGAGGAAAGCTCTATATGGATTGAAGCAAGCTCCAAGAGCCTGGTATGATGAACTCTCAATATTCCTAATGTTCAAAGGTTTTACTAGAGGTACAATTGATCCAACTCTATTTATGATAAGATACGGGAATGGCATTCTACTTGTGCAAATTTACGTCAATGACATTATTTTCGGGTCTACAAACCTAACATTTTTCTAAAAGATTTGAAAAATTAATGCATAGTAGATTTGAGATGTCCTTAATGGTGGAAATGAAGTTCTTTTTAGGACTTCAAATCTACTAATCCCTACGAGGTATCTTTATCAACCAGGCCAAGTACGCTTTAGAAATACTTAAAAAACATGGAATGGATAAATGTTATAGCATTGGTACACCAATGGCTACTAAACCTAAACTGGATGCAGACTTGAGTGGTACATCCATTGACCAAACAAAATACCATAGTATGACCGGGTCACTCATGTATCTAACTTCCAGTAGACCAGACATAGTGCAAGCAGTATGTTACTGTGTACGTTATCAAGCAAGACGAATAGAAAATCACCATAACGAGGTTAAAAGGATCTTTAGATACTTAAAGGGTACCATAAATATGGGACTTTGGTATCCAAAGGATTCTGGCTTTGAACTAACCGAATTTTTAGATGTTGATCATGCCAGATGCATTGATACTCGCAAAAGCACTTATGGAGGAATACAGTTCCTAGGTGATACGTTAGTCAGCTAAATATTAAAGAAGTAGGACTGCAGTGTAATGTCATCAGCAGAAGCAAAGTACGTGGCGTTATCTGCAAGTTGTGCTCAAGTAATGTGGATGAGGACATAGCTTAAAGATTATGGCTTTAACTATAAAAAAATACCGCTATACTGTGACTCTCAGATAGCCATAGCAATCCTATCAAACCCCGTCAGCGCTCGTACGTACCAACACATCATGTTCGTTGATCACCTCAATAAGAGAACGTTTAAACGTGGTACTACTTGAACTTTAACGTTGTCATAACTGAATACCAGTTAGCTGACATGTTTACAAAAGTCCTTTCGCAAGATAGGTTTTAGTATCTTGTCAGACGATTCGGTATGAGATGTTTGACTCCAGCACAACCGGTAGTGTTTCTGGTGAAAAAGTAAAACTGCTTGAGGGGTGGGGGCTATGATGTGCCAGTCTCGCAGAGATTGCGAGTGCCGCGGCGAGGGGAGGTGAAGCGAGCGGGGGAGATTTGAAAAATAAAATACAAAATTATAAAAACCGGAGCGGGCGAGAACGAGACGGGAGGAGCAAGGGAGAGGGAGAGGGTGAGTGGAGACACTGAGAGAGCAAGTCGTATTGCAAATACAAAATCAGTAAAAGAAAGTATTTAAAAAATTCCAAAAAGAATCTTCTCGACATGCCTCTTGGAATCGATAACATTTACGTACCTAGAAATGACGATTAATATTATCACGGGTATGTAAATGAAGTTCGAGCAAGAGTTCAAATGTTTTCAAAACATGTCTTTTCTAATTTTCTTAATGACTTGTAATCGCTTTCAGATTGCAACTCGGACCCATTGTCAAAGAATAGTGTACGCATAAGTTCGCTTATCCTTAGTGTTAGAAGAGAAGTCTTCTAACATGTGGTTTTTCAAAAAATAGAACACAATTTTTCAATATTTTTTTTTCAATAATAATTTAAAATCTTTCAAAATTGTGTGTTCAACACTCCTTCCCTCATAAGGTTTTTCAAAGACGATCATTTTAACAAGTGGTTTCATTTTTTTTAATGAGTCAACTTTTAAGGGGGGTGTTTCGAAAAACAATGTTTTAATGATTTTGAATACATCTCACGACAATTCTTATGTATTCAAAATATTGTTAAAAGTCTCTTAATAACAAATCAGGAACAATGACATAACTTTCTATCAGATGTTTATTATAAGATGATCCAGTATCTGAGCACAATTTTTCAAGAATTCTTCAATGACATTTCATAATCTTTCAAAATTGTATGCTCAACACTGTCTCATCCTTAATTTTATATTTTTTTACAACATGGTATCATTTTTGTGGTGTCAAACATATGTAAAATTACGGGGAGCAAAAACAATAAGAGAAATGTTTCAGCATGCTAAGTTTAAACATTTCTCTATCCATGATTTTTCATGGACAAATTATTAATCGCTTGGTGTTTACAAAACTAAGCGTGACTTAGTGTTTTAATATAAGAGGGGGATAAATGTGATTAAAATCTGATCTAGAATAATAATAAGTGATCTAAAGACTCAAAGTACTTTATACTCTTGCCTACATATGCGAAACACTTTTATTTATCGATGCACATGTAAAGGAAGAGATTTTTCCAAAATGATGAAACTCTCAAAGTGTCAAACAATTTTGATAATTCTATCAAACACTTTAATGTTTTTCAAGGTTTGAATGGTTACGATCAAATACCCAACAACCTATTAATTCATGACGATTTTGAAGTCATAAAGTGGTTAGGTTAGGTATTAGTCCTATCATCCAACCAGAACTGGAGGGATCTACCCAAGGACATCCCATAGTTAGAAATAGTAGTCCTTAGGTATGATTGGAGAAAGAATGAGAAACGGGAATAATGCCGACTTAGACATGAGTTATAACCAGAACAATCACAACAAGGTTTTAGTAATGATGTCTTGGTAAGAATTGAAGGGGTTTAAGAATGAAAAAGAGATGTAAGGATAAAGGGTCTAAAGAAAAAAGCCCTCTATCATACTTTAAGCAAAAACCACCGGGTCAAACATATTTATCAGATCTTCACAAAGATGCATTTATGGTATTAAGAAAGACTCATGAACCCAGTGATACACTACACAAACCCTTTCCCCAGCCAATCAAGTTCTCTCAAAAGATACTTGTCTCATTTGTCACGAAGATCAACATGACTTTTATTGACTTTCTCACTCTGAGTTAGTTGATATTGAAAAGGTGGCAGTCAGCTCCAGCCTCTGATCACTAAAACCAAAACGCATAAATCGAGTCTAGAGCCAAGAGATCAATTAAAAATCTCACTAGGACACATTTCCTGATAAACACTTGTTTTTCAACATTTAGAACACAAGTGATAACAAAGAGTCCTACACATTATCCTTGTAATTTTGCCAAAACATTCAAAGTGACAAATGGAAATCCTTCCAATGTCATCATCAAACAGCACTACGGTAGGTGACTTGCGAGATTCTTTATGAATCCAACTTGTGATAACTGGATATCGATTTTGGTCTAGTAAATGAATTGATAACTCAATTAGTAAGATAGTAACTACCTGATTCACTCTTATCGTGTTGTTTGCTTTGAGACGTTCTGGTAATGAGAACAAGCATATTCGTCCATATCTGTTGTTTATTACTAACATAATTGTAGGTTAAAATGATGAAATAGCAACCTCACTCTAGCTGAGTCAGATTCATTACTAAAATGAATGCATCCATGTACGTAATCAATAAAGATAAAGACATGATGAAAGCTCAAGTACATGTTACTAAAGTCTTCCACAAACTCTTATATTCAAGATCTTCCCTAAAGATATCAAGATGGCAATGACGATAAAGACACTCAAAGAGAAATATTTAAGGATATCAGAATCAAAGACCAAGTCAAAAGACAATGACAAAGGCTCAAGATCAAATATTACATAGCATGAAGGAACAAGCCTACAACAAAGATAAAGACTAAGACCAAGACCAAGACTCAAGAGCTCAACGACAACACAATCTCAATGACCTCACTTCGGGGGAGATTCTTAGCCTCCAAATATGACTCGGTCTTTATATTATTTACATTCTAATAAGCTAAGATAGGGTAACATGCTCATTTATATAAGCTAGTTGTGTATGCGTTACGGGCTTAAGCCCAACCAAAACCCGAGCCCGGTCCACCAAGGAAAACCCTAGGCGTTATATGTGACCTAGGAGTATAATTAACCCTTCTCCACAATGGAGAAGGGTTGGTTGTCTCGTTTGTATTCTTACACTTTGTGATAATCCACCACCTTCTTTCTTCCTTCTCTTTTCCTACTTCTGTATCTCTCTCTATCTCTTTCTTTCTTTCTTGGTTCTGTATGAAGTAAGTATGTGTTAGGATTAGATATATCGGTTCCTACATCCATTTTATCAGATTTTGCTCGTCGACTTTCCTCTTACCCAAAACATGTAGATCTTTTAATAAAGGTATTCACATGATACTTGAGTAATTAGAAACACTCGAAATGAGTTTTAGACATAGAGCGGAGATAAAACAAATCCTCCTATTTTTCAACAAAATGTCAACTCATTTATTTTATCAAACGCCTTTAGCAAAGGCCAAAACATCTTTTCTAAACCTAGTATAAATATATTTTCAACATACCATCAAACAAAAGTATTTGTTTGACCTTAATCTGGATTTACGTTGTCTCTAATCACGTAACAATTTTTACTCCCTTATTGGTTAAACTAAGTTAAATGTTTGTATAAATGCATCCTTTCCCTTCACAGGATGTGCTTTACTTGAGATGCAAAGCACTTAGCTTGTTTGCATCACGAGTATTAGTGATTATATCCATTGTTGATAATCATGAAATAACTCTTAATAATTATTTGAGTTTTTGGTAATTGAAGTTTAGTTATGCTTTGATCCTTCTTACCTTCTCTACACTTAAATGTTTTACAAACTCTCACCTACACCTCACTTCTCACTTAAACATTTCCTAATCATTTGTTAATCCCCATTCCCCTAACAAATGATTATTCTATTCCTTCCACACAATGCTAACATTCCAACAAACATTCTTTCCAATTTCCCAAATACATTCCCTAATCATTATTGTCAAATTCTTTTTGTTGGGAATTAAGGGCTTCTACAAGTTTCTACTTCTTGTTCAACTTAGTACTGCCAAGAGAAGAATTAGTACTGACAAGCTACGTTAGTACTGCTAGTTTTATAGTTAGTACTGCCAGTACAAAATGTTAGTACTGTCAGTTTATTAGTACTGTTAGTTATAATAGTTAGTATTGCTTATGTGATATGCATGAGATATATTAGGAATAGATATACATGATCACGTAACGCGTTTTGTAAGCCCATTAGGGTTTCCTTGGTGTATAAAAGGAACTCTACGGCATAGATCTAGATATGAAGTTTTATATAGTTTTCTATCATATAGTTAGTAACATAGTTTTCAAGGTTACTGTACACCTTTGATTGTGTTTAATTTATTGATGTTAGTCAAGATCTTGTTAAAACTGATTCATTGTTCCTTCTTAGAATTAACAACTAGATCCGCATAGTTTGTAGTATTTACAATCCTAGTTTCTATTATAGTTGTTTTGGATCTATCCAACACAACTAAGCTTTAACAAGCTAAGTAAGATATGTTCAAAAGGGATCAACAAGTGGTATCAGAGCCAGGTTGAGAAACTTTGAATAAGAAGAACACTATTTCTACACAAGATCTCATATTTAAAGAGAAGTTGGAATCACAATCAGGAAACTACCACCAAACAGTGTCCTATACAAAAACCTCCTATGCACAAAACAGGAAGAAACTAATGATCTCTAGAGCATGAGGAATTGAGAAATATCTAAGCTCATACTGATAATAGCTCTTTTTAGGAGGTTATTGTAAATGTGATTTCAACCGCTATTGCATCATCTAGTGCTGGTTACTAAAGGTACCCCATTCCACATAAAACTGCAGGAACCAAAAGCTAGCGATAAAGAATGAATTGAAAACAAAAGCACTTTAGTTGATGTGCCATTCCTGATAGGAGCGCCAATAAAGGTTCATGGATCAATGATGCAGACCTTGATGGGAAGCAATCAAGGCACAGGTTTGGGAGGCAACAATAGAATAAAGAACAAGAAAAAAACCATCTGAACACTACATATGAGAATTTTGTGCATCAGATCAGAAGACGGGGATAAAACCATGATAGGTTTAAAGAAACTCATCACCAAATTAGTAAATTCCATGGTGAAGTTATCTCTGCGGAAGATTGCAACATCTGGAAGTTGCTGAGAAGTCTACCATCAGCTTGGAACAATATTGCCTTAATCATGAGAAACAAATCTGATCTAGACACATTAAGCATGGATGATTTGTATAATAATATGAAGGTGTATGAATCTGAGATTAAAGGCCAATCAAGCTTAAGCTTAAACTCTCACAATGTGGCTTTTGTATCTTCTGAAAACACTAGCAGTACTAATGAAGTAGTTAATATTGCTCATGATGTTTCTGCTGCTAGTTCACAGGGACAAGCTTCTTCCTCAACTTATGCTGATGATGTCATGCATTCCTTCTTTGCTAATCAATCTAATAGTCCATAATTGGACAATGAAGATCTGGAGCAGATTGATACTGATGATCTTAAAGAGATGTATCTCAATGGCAGGTGGCCGTGCTTACCATGAGGGTGAAAAGATTCTTAAAGAAGACAGGAAGGAATCTGAATTTCAATGGAAAAGAAATTGTTGGCTTTGATAAGACAAAGGTTGAATGTTACAACTGCCACAAGAGAGGTCACTTTGTTAGAGAATGCATGGCACTAAGGAATCAGGGGAATAGAAATGGAGATGCTCCAAGAAGGATTGTACCAGTGGAGACTCCTGCAAATGCCTTAGTTGTTCAAGATGGGATAGGTGGTTATGATTGGAGCTTTCAGGATGAAGAAGATATCATAAACTTTGCTCTAATGGCTTATACATCCTAAGGTTCATCAAGTTCATCAAGTTCAGACTCTGAGGTACATACTTTCTCTAAAGATTGATTAAAATCATATGAAACTCTTCAAAAATATTATGATCAACAGCGTGATGCTCTTAAAAAATCTAATCTATGGGATTAGAATCATTAGAAGCTAGGATAGTTGTTCATGAAAAGAATGAAGTTGTTTATGAATAAGATATTGCATTTTTAAAGTATGATGTCCAAGTGAAAGATATCTCTATCAAAAACCTTAAAAATCAGTTAGAAGAAGCTTTAAAAGAGAAAGATGATTTGAAACTTAAACTAGAAAAATTTGAAGAATCATCAAAGAATCTAACTAAACTGATAAATAGTCAAATAAGTGCTAAAGACAAAGCTGGTCTTGGTTATGATAGTCAAATGAATGAGAGTGAAGTGGTTAATAGTGTGTTTAACAGTAAAGAAAGTGATGTGGATGATAGTCCAGTAAATGATAGATTCAAAACAGGTGAAGGGTTTCATGCAGTTCCCTCTCCCTACACTGGGAACTACATGCCCTCAAGACCTGACTTATCTTTTGCTGGGTTAGATGATTATGTCTATAAGGCTAAAGTAAGTGAAACTATTACTATTGCATCTAAAACCAGTAAGGATAGTTTAGAAAAGCCTAAAACTGTTAGGCCTAGTGCTCCTATCATTGAAGATTGGGACACTGATAGTGATAATGATAGTGTGTTTAGACCTAAACCTGATCAGACAAAACCAAAGTTTACTAAAATCAATTTTGTCAAATCTGATGAGAATGTAAAATCTGTCAATAAGGAAAACACACATAGGCAAGAAGAGTATCCTAGGAAAAGTCAAAGTCCTAGGGATAATAGAAGAAACTGAATTAAATAATGACTTCAGAACAGAAAATGGATTTGAGTTTATAAAGGAAAGCTTGTTTTGTATGTGGGAGTTTCCAACCATTTAATCAAAGACTGTGATTTTCATAACAAGAAAATAGTAGAAAAACCAGTGTTGAATAATAAGGGTAAGGTGAACAATCAAAAGGGAAATTAGACTAGTAGGAACATGCACAGAGGGATCACATAAATTTACTCACCCACATCCTAAAAGGAATTTTGTTCCAACAGTAGTTGTAACAAAGTTAGGACAAGTACCAGTTAATGTTGCTAAGTAAAGCTCTCCAAGAGCAGCAGCATCAGTTAGTACTGTCCAGCCCTGTTAATACTGCTGCCCCTAAATCAAAAGTGAATGATGCATTACCCAACAACCTATTCCTAATTAAAGCACATCACTAGTAAGAAGGCTTTTTAATCCAAAAATCAGCAGCTAAAACCAATAATCTTAATGAAAAAGTTAAAACTGCTAGGGTTAACAATGTAACTACTGTTGGGCCAAAAGCAGTAGTTAGTGCTGCTGTGGGAAATGGGGAAAATGCTGTTAAGTCCTCAGCATGCTGGATTTGGAGACCAACAGGAAATGTTATTATTGACCATACCTCCAAAGACAGTGGATCATACATGTTTAAAAGATTTGACTATGTTGATCTTACAATGCAGACACCAAGTCAGTAATGCTTGGGTCCGCCAAAAGAAACAATTCTCTTATTTTAAAGTGTAAGGAGTAACATAATTAACCTTTACAGGATCAAGATTTTTAACATGGCTGCTCCCAGGAAAATGACAGGAAAACAAGTCCTTTCCTTACAGATTATCAGAGATGGATGGTAATTTGTTTTGCATTTGCAAGAAGTCCTAAAAAGGTAAAATTACTAGAAAAGGTAAAATTAGGACTGGGAAATTAGACTTTGAAGATGTATACTTTGTAAAGGAACTTAAGTTTAACCTTTGTGTGACAAGAAAAACAGTGTTCTTTTCACTAAGACTGAATGTCTTGTTCTATCTCCTGACTTTAAGCTACTTGATGAAAGTCAAGTCTTGCTTAAAGTTCCCAGACAGAACAACATGTATAGTTTTGATCTAAAGAATGTTGTTCCTTCAGGAGGTTTGACTTGTTTATTTGCAATAATGCTCACAATAGATGAGTCTAATTTATGGCATAGGAGGCTTGGTCATATAAACTTTAAAACTATGAACAAACTTGTGAGGGGAAACCTTGTTAGAGGTTTGCCTTCAAAGCTCTTTGAAAATGACCATACTTGTGTTGCTTGTCAGAAGGGAAAGCAACACAAAGCTTCTTGTAAGACCAAGCTTGTGAGCTCTATCAGCCAACCCTTACAAATGTTGCATATGGACTTATTTGGGCCAACATCTGTAAGGAGTATCAATCACAAGACATATTGCCTTGTTGTCACTGATGACTATAGTAGGTTTAGTTGGGTTTTCTTTTTGCACTTAAGGATGTACTAAGGATCCTAAAACTTTTATTACTGGCATAGAAAACCAAATAAATCATAAGGTTAAAATCATCAGATGTGACAATGGAACTGAGTTTAAGAATAATGACATGAATCAGTTATGTGGGATGAAAGGGATTAAGAGGGAGTTTAGTGTTGCCAGAACTCCACAACAAAATGAGTTGCTGAAAGAAAGATAGGAAACACTAAATAGAGGCAGCTAGGACTATGTTAGCAGATTCATTATTACCTACTACATTTTGGGCTGAAGCAGTTAATACTGCTTCGTATGTTCAGAATAGGGTTTTAGTAACCAAGCCTCACAACAAGACACCTTATGAACTATTACATGGTAAGAACCCCTAGTATAAGTTTTATCATACCTTTTGTGTCCTGTTGACTAATTCTTAATACCTAAGATATCCCACTTAAGACAATTTGATGAAAGGCTGATGAGGGGTATCTTTGTTAGATACTCTATAAATCACAAGGCTAATAGAGTATTTAACACTAGAACTAAGAACGTAGAGGAAACATGCACATTAACTTTCTATGAAAAACAAACCCAATGTTGCAGGGGAGTGACAGCAATGGCTCTTTTGATATTGATTACTAACACAACTCTTTATTTAATGAGCCAGTTACTGTAGGGAATCAAACTAATAAGAATGCATATATTAAGGATAATGTTGATACAGTACCTACTTAACAATATATTCTGCTACCATTACTTTATGATAGTCCATAGAACTCAAAGGATGCAGTTGCTGATGATGCTAGTAAAAAGACTAATGAAGAACCAGCAAATGAGGTTGAAAGAAATGGTCAAGAGAAACGAGGAGCTTCAAATAAAGAAATGACAGAAAATGTGCAAGATTTAGAGCTGACTTTGATTAATTAGCTTGTTCAAACAAAGGAAAGGTTATGCTAACAGCACTAACAGAGATAGTACTGTTAGTTTATCTGTTAGTACTGCTGGGCAAAATTTTACTAATGCTAAAGGATCCTTCCTACTGATCCTGCTCATTACTGATTTGGAGATACAATATCTTTAGTAGTGACATATAATGATGAAGATGTGGTGCAGAGGCTGAACCTTAATAACTTGTGAACCACCATGAATGTCAGTCCTATTCCCACAACCAGAATTCACAAGGATCATCCTAAAGACCAGATCATTGGAGATATAAATTCAGCTACTCAAACAAGGAAGATGACCAAGATTTCTGAAGAACATGTTATGGTCAGTTTAACCAATGAAATACAACATTACAATACAAACAAAAAAACAATCACTAAAAAAAAAAAAACAAAAAATCAAAAAAAAGCAAAGGAGAACAAGTCTAAAGAATATCAGAAACTGCTTATTTTGCATGTTTTCCTCTCTCAAAATGAACCCAAACAGGTGATTCAAGCTTTGACAATCTAAGCTGGATAGGAAGCAATGCAAGAGGAGCTTCTGCAATAAAACTTTCAAAAGGTATTGGACTCTGGTAGATCTACTAAAGGCAAGAGGATATTGGAACTAAGTGGTATATAGAAAACAAGAAAGCTGAGAGAAATTGTAGCTAAAACAAGCAAGACTGGTTTGCATAAGGATACACCCAAGAAGAAGGGCATTATTAAGATAAGGTTTTACTCATGATGCGAGTATTGAAAGCAATCGGATTTATATATTTGCCTACGCATCATTATGGGATTTATTGTGTATCGATGGATGGTGAATAGTGCCTTTTTTATATGAACTATCGAAATAAGAGATATATGAGTGCCAACCTCCTGTATTGAAGCTCTAGAGTTCCCTATAAGGTTTTATAATGTAGAAAAAGATTTAATGGTACTACATCAAGCTCCGTAGAGCCTGGTATGTAGACCTTGTCTACCTATCCTATTGAAAATGGATTTTACAAGAAACAAAACCCCAGAAGAGGGCACTATAGATAAAAATTTGTTCATCAAGAAGGACAGAGGTGATATCCTGTTAGTACAAGTGTATGTTGATGATATCATCTTTGGGTCTACAAAGAAGTCTTTATGTGTTGAATTTGAGCAGATGATCACAAGATATCCAGATAAAGTTCTATGGAGGGAGCTCACTTTCTTTTCTTCTTAGGGTTGACAAGTCATCAAAAAGATGATGGAATCTTCATCAGCACAAGACAAGTTAAGTGGCTGAATATATTAGAAGAAGTATTATTTTGTCACTGTAAAGCCAGCAAGCACTCCAATTGAGACTAACAAAGCATTGCTCAAGGATGAAGAAGCTTAGGATGTGGATGTTCACTTATATAGATTAATGATTGGATCATTGATGTACTTAACAGCTTCTAGGCCTGACATAATGTTTGTTGTTTGTGCTTGTGTAAGGTTCCAGTTCTCCTAAATCCGGGTGGTGCACATTTTTATGTTGTGAAGAGAATCTTTAGATACTTAAAAGGTCAACCTAAATTGGGCCTTTGGTATCCTATGGATTCACCATTTGACTTGGAAGCTTTTTTGATAGTGATTATGCTGGAGCTAGCCTTGACAGGAAATCCACAACAGGAGGTTGTCAATTTCTTGGCAAAAGTTGATTTCATGGCAATGTAAAAAGCAGACTATAGTTGCAAACTCTACTACTGAAGCAGAGTATGTTGCTGCTGCTAATTGCCAGTGGGCAGGTGTTATAGATCCAAAATTAAATGTTTGATTATGGGTTCAACTTCATGAACACCAAGATTCACATTGATAATTGAAAGCACCACTAGTATTGGAAGAATCCTTGTTTTCATTCTAAAACCAAGCACATTGAAATAAGGCACCATTTCATCAGAGATTCTTATGAGAAGAAGTTGATTCAAGTGATCAAGATTACAGACCACAATGTTGCAGATCTTCTCACAAAGGCTTTTGATGTTAGCAGGTTTAACTTTCTGATTGCTAGCATTGGATTACTTAATCTTTGAAGTATTGTTTGAGGGGAGGTTAATTAAGATTGGATGAAAGGGAATGTATCATTAAGCAGAAGTGGGTGAAGGGTCAGGAAATCCCACTGAACCCTAACACACATCCACAACTGTATCACTATCTAATCTTGAACCAATCACTGTTCTATCACAATCTTAACCCAAAAAGACTCAAAAACCCTAGGAAAGCCAAAAGGCTACTGAAAAATTCTCAGTCAAGTGGACCATTCACCTGTTGCAAATGAGATTGTCTATAAGGAGGTGGAAGAACAGAATGGAAAGGGCTGCACAACTGCTTCTAAGCTTAGAAGCAGAGCATGACAGAGGTGTAATTTTTTAATAGGACCCAATCCATGGCAACACTTAATGAATCTCTTCCTTAGGGAACTGATTCAGGTAGTGGTCCCAGGTGCCAAGATACCATATTGGGGGTGCATAAGCTCAAATTAGGTTTGAGGCTGCATCTAAACAAATCCAATGACAATGATGAGTCAGTCTATACTGTCTTCTGAAAGGAGATAATTCGACACGAGAGATTCTGAGCGATTCCAAGGTACTGTGAGGGTGACACGTAAAACCACCTCTCTCAAGAGTATAACACACTTAGAAGTGGGGAGGAACACATGACAACTAAAGGAAATGAAGGAACTATGAACAAATTGTCTGAAAGTGATTCTTGATAAAACAAACATATCGAGTAGACTTATAGAAAAAGAAAATGAGAGATATATTGAGCTAAAAAATAGAAAGAGAGTTGGTGTGAAATACAAACAGTATAAGAGAATTGGTCTGAGGACAAGAAATGCGAGATTATGAGATTAAAAACAGAAAAAGAGCTAGTGAGAACAAAATTGAGACGAAATGCTTTTTGGAAAGAGAAATTAAGGTAAAAGCTATGCCTGTGTCTTAAAGCTAATGCTGCTCACTTATAGCTAATATGCTAAAGCTTAAGTTAATTTTTTGTTAGCTTAATACTGTCCCGTAATTAGTTTTATGCAGCTAATGCATTCACTATACTACTGTTAAGGCATAATTTAATGCCTGTCAGGATAACTTTCCAACTATGCTGGGTTTAGTTTAATACAGTTAGGCTTAACTTATGCTACCATTCAAGTTAATGTTGATTGAGGGTTGAGTTCATAATTACTTTGATTAAGGGTTCAGTCACTCGTTCATTCGATTTTACACCTTGTTATCCTCTATAATCATAAACCCTAACTCAGTTTCATCTTTAATCATCAAAACCCATCACAATGTCGACCCCAAAGTTTGCTAAAACTCACAATTTGGTTGTGTTTTTAGAGAAACCCAAAGAACGTAATAGATTTGAGGAAATTATTGATTTTCTAAATGCAAGTTCTGTCCAATATGCGTTAACGGTCAATCCAACCATTTATACTACCTAATTGAACCATATCTGGACACCTACTAAGGTCAAAACAGTTAATGGGGAATAACAGATACACGCTCTAGTAGACAAGAAAAAGGTAATCATCTCTGAGACAAGTATAAGGAGTGATCTTAAGTTGGATAATGCTGAAGGAACATATTGTCTACCACCTGCTACCAATATTTTTGCAGAATTGGAAAGACATGGGGTATGTGAAATCTTACTCAAAAGCTTACATTCTATAAAAGCGTATTCTCACCTAATGGAAATTTCTCATACCATACCAAACTACAATGCCTAGTTGCTAAGACCAACATCCTGGAATGGAAATTTTAGTAGCAACATTGGCATCTGCATCATATCTGCCACAACAAATATTCAACCTTTCCAAGTACATTTTTGACAATATGGTGAATAACTTGGATGGTGGGGTAAAATTTCTCATTTACCCAAGATTTGTGCAAGTCTTCCTGGACAAACAAGTAGAGGGAATGTCCAAGCACAAAGGGGTTTATGTTACACTTTCCCACACCAAGAAGGTGTTTGTTAACATGAAGAGACTATGCAAGGGTTTTTCTGGAAGGGTTACATCACTATTCTCCACAATGATGGTTCAAGCTACATAAGACATAGGTGCAGATTCAGCTACTCTTACTGATTCCCATTCCACACCTATTATCACTCAACCATCATCCTCAAAACCTTAAGATAAAAAATCAAGAAGGAAACAAAGGAAGGACAGTGTTCCTACAGAGCCTACTACTGAAGAGACTACTCCTGAGGAACATGTCTTTACCCCTTCCTATGATCCACCTCCAAGTGGTGAGGATATAATGCAACTTGTTGAATTGATGAGTTTGTGTACCAACCTACAGGAGAAGGTCCTTGATTTGGAAAAAGCCAAGACTGCTCAAGCAAAGGAGATTACTAGTTTAAAGAAGAGAGTCAAGCAGTTGGAAAAGAGAAGGAAGTCAAGAACTTCAGGGCTAAGAAGGTTAAGAAAGGTTGGTTCCTCTAGCAGGGTAGAATCCTCTAATGATGCCAGTTTGGGTGCTCAGGAGGATGCATCTAAACAGGGGAGGAAAATTGAAGATCTTGATGCTGATGCAGAAGTGACTTTGGTGAATGAGACTCAAGAGATGAATGATGACAACCTGATGTTTGATACAGGTGTGTTGGAAGAGCAAGAAATTGAGTTTGAAAAGGTGGTTGAAGAGCCTGTAGTTAGTGTTGCTACAACTACAAAGTCAATTCCAGTTAGTTCTACTGAAGTAGTTACTACTGCCAGTGCCAGTGTTGTAATTGCAGACGAATTACTCTTGCTCAAACTTTGATTGAGATCAAAACTGCAAAACCCAAGCCTGTTACAACTGTTGCTACAACAGTTACATCTGTTAGACCAAGGGCTAAGGGAATTATATTTCATGATCAGGAAAACAACGTACCTGCATCTACAAAAACATTTTCTTCTTCACAATCACAACTTCCACAAGTAAAAGACAAAGGCAAAGGAAAAATGGTGGAGCCTGAAGTACCTTTGAAGAAGAAAGATCAAGTTGCTCTTGATGAAGAAATGGCTAGAAATCTTAAGTTCAGTATGCAAGCCTGAACTTATTGAAAAGAGAGGCGTAACCAGGCAAAAGGAAAAAGAAGCCAACATAGCTTTGATTGAATCATGGGATAACACACAAGCTATGATGAAGGCAGACTTTGAATTAGCTCAGAGGCTACAAGCAAAAGAACATGGAGAAATAACCATTGAAGAAAGATCAAGATTGTTTATAGATCTCATGAATAGAAGAAAGAAACACTTTACAAAACTTAAAGCTGAAGAGATAAGAAGAAAGCCACCTACCAAAGCTTAAAAGAGAAATCAAATGTCCACCTATTTGAAGAATATGGTTGGATACAAACATAGTCCAGGAATTGAATGAGAAAAAGCTATATGAAATCTAGAAGTTGTTTGATAAGGAAATGAAAGAGTAAATACTTTTTGGACATAATTCAGAATAGCTGAAAGTATAAAGTGAGACAAGAACGATAAGGAACTCATAAAGAAGCAGGATGAACTTGAATCTCATATGTCAAAGAAGCAAAAGATAGATGAGCATGTAGAAGTTGAAAAAAATGATCAAGAGGAGGCAGAGATGAAAAGGCATATTTAGATAGTTAAAGATGATAAGTAGCAATTGATGCTATACCTCTAGCTACTAAGCCTCCAGTGATTGTTGAATACCAGATTGATAAATATGGAAGGATGGGATACTTTAAATTGATAAGGGCTGATGGAAGCTCAAAAAGGTATTCATCAATGATAAAGATGCTTCAGTATTGATAGAGAAGACTTGGAGACCCTCTAGAAGTTGGTTAAAGCTAAACATGGGAATACAAGGCCAGAGGAGGATTATGAAAGAGTGTTATGGGGTGATTTGAAAGTAATGTTTGAACCTGACATAAAAAGTAAAGTATGGAGAAATCTACAAGGGTACAAAGTGACTGTTTGGAAGCTGTTTGATAACTATGAAGTGCACTTTGAAGGTTTAGAAATCTACATATCTTTACGTTGGTTTGAGAAAAGAAACCCCTTTCACCATAACAACTCAAACAAAACATGCTGAACAAGAAGCTTTAAGTTGATTGTTAGAATGAGATGTGTTATCAACTACTCAATCTCATGACAAAGCAGGAAAAGGGTCAATGAAGTGTTTGAATGCATCCTCCTAGTGATGGTAAAGACTTTTAATGAAACTTGAAGATTCAAAAGATGAACATCAAGTTTAGGGGAGGATTGTTGGGTTTAAAAGACTTCAAGATGATTCTTAGAGTTACTACTGCTCAGGTATATATTAGTGCTGTCAAGCATAACTTAGAGCTTCTGGTAATACTAATGAAAATTATGCTAAGTAGTTAGTACTGGTAGTATAAAGTTACTATTGTTAGTATAATTAGTACTATTAGTATAAAGTTACTGCTGCTAGTAGAAGTTAAGACTACTCAGGGATGAAGACTGAAAATATACTAAGTAGTTACTACTGCTAGAGTAAACTTCTAAGTAGTTAATGCTGCTTGTGCTCAGTTACAACTGCTGGAAGAATTAATGCTATCAGAGATGAGATCAAAGACATATCAGAGAAGAGATAAAGGTTGATTGAAGAACAAGAAATACTTATGAAATAAGATATCAATGATTTGGAAAGAAATATATTGATAAACTTATTTATTTAAGAGATTATGTTTTATATAGAAATATCATAACCACCTTGACGCATTATAAGCCCATTAGGGTTTCCTTAGTGAATAAAAGGAACCCTACGGCATAGATCTAGATATCAGTTTCATATTAGTATTCATAGTTTGCATAGCAATCATAGTTAGTATTCATAGCTATTTTGTACTTTAAAATAGTATTCAATATATTAAAAGTTTAGTAAAGATCTTGTTTTTACTGTTTCATTGTTCTTCTTGGTATTGCAAACTCCGCATAGTTTATGATATTCTCAATCTTAGTTTCTACTATAGTTGTCTTGGATCTATCCAATATAACTAAGCTTTAACAAGCTAAGTAAGATCTGTCAAGAAGGGATCAACACATACCGACAAAAACCGAGTATTAATAGCGTCTCATAGATAGGAATATATATGACTAGCATAAAAACACTCAGAATTCCACCCCAAAAATGTGAGGTTCCCCTTTAGATCTATAGGAATTCGGGTATCCATTATTGATACCCAAGATAATTTATACCTTTAGCTTTCTCGAGTTAAGGAGTGAGCAGTCATATGTGTCTATTTCGTCGTACTGAAGTAAACGGCTGGGTCTTTGTCACCTTTTCTGGAGCATTAAGATCGGTATTAAATTATATGAGTGTACCGATAGTATATTAAATTCTATAACTTGTTATTTTGATGCATCCCGAGACCGTATAGTAAGTATTAGGATTTGCTAGATAAGAGGCACTAGGATTAACCCATGTTTTAAACCTGTAATTGTTATGATGGTCACACTGATCATATAACTATCCCACACCCTTGCCATGCACTCATTTTTAGTGCAGGATACCCCTAGTACAACCCTCCGAGCCTATCATTTTTCACGGTTCTCGTAATTTTCTAGTTAAGGATTCCAGATTATTAATGAAGAGCATTGTCACCTTTAAACCAATCATACAACACCCAAATCGGCCCTATGCCTGCCTTGATGTACTACTTTTTAGTACAATATTGTTTTAGAACCCTAGTTAAATATTTGAGAACCACATTTCTACGTCTTAACCTTAGTAAATACAGTTTGGGACGACTAAAATCATGGTAGTATTTAATTCGTGGAAGAATGGGGAAAAAAGTAAATCAATACCCTCATATGTTTGTAAGATGATCTCTGTGTTATTTTGATCCACCTCAAATTAGGTCATTAGTTAGATTGTAAATAATCGAGTATGTAAAAGTTCAAGTGTAGGGGTGTATCTAGAAAATCCCCATGATGTATTATATGTTTAAGCAATGGCAGGGCAAAAGTGTACAAAAAAAATTATATATAAAAAAAGTAAAAAAAATGTGCAGGCAGCCATTTGCTTATGTTTATGTTTATCATAGATTCAAGAAAAGAAAAAGAAAAGAGATTGATGCGGAGTTGTTAATGAGTTATGTATATCTCATCTTCCGAGTCTTGCTTAGAGCAACCAACACAGCGTGTATTCGTAAAAATAATTAGCTAACCAATTCTCTCCAAATTCACCTAAAAGTAACCCCAAATGTATCCCATCCATTTCTGTTTCGATTAATGTTATCTGACACCTACACCCCACAACCCTTTAAAAGACCTCTTAGATAGTAATGAAAATGCTTGAACCAAACTAGCGGTGGAAGTTTGGATCCTTTACCAATCCTATGGTAATTTTTATGCTATGACAGGTAATGAGTGTTGATTTTCCGTTTTCTCATAGTTGTTATAATTTATTATACACCCGGGAGAAAGAGAGAATCCCAAACACTTATGTGAGGTGCTAGTGTATGCTTTCCATGCTTTCAATTACGAGTTCAAAAGTTGTGTAGTAAATACTTATAAAGAGTAGGTTAAATGACCCTTATATTGCTATTGTCTAGGTAGAAAAGCCCATTTTCTTAAGGACAAGCAAATCCCAAGTTTAGGGGTATTTGATGAGGTGTCATTTTATACACTATTTTGGGATCATTTAACCCTCTAAATCATGTAAATATGCCAATTATGTGCTTAATCATTTGTTTTTAGTTTTTAGCACTTGGATGGCATTGGAGGGAATACATGTGACTTGGGCTCATTTGGAGAAGAAACAGACGAGATTACGGACCTATACCAAATCCTTAAAGAAGTATTGCTTACAGAACGTAAAGACGACGTCGCAGGCATAAAGTGACGCCATCGTGATCCATCTAGTGACGGCGTCAGAGATTTAGTGACGGCGTCAGGACTTAGCCGACTCAATGAGGATCTAGAATCATCCACATAGCGACGGCGTCAGGATTACAACGCTGCAGCGATGTCTCTATATATACTAAACCGATTTTAAGGTTTCAAGTGTGTAATTTTGTATAAGTTTTAGAGACGAACCCTAGCTCTTGTAGCAGCTTCATAGGTCATTTTTGCCTCAAACCCTTATTGTACTGCCTTGAATCCATGTTTTAATTCAAGTAAGGGTATCTATCAGTAATCATTTAATATGTCTATGTGTTGCATGATTAATTTATCTCTTTGCTTTCTTTATAACATGTGAGGCTAAACCCTCTTTTATATTTGCTTATGATTGCATGAAAGTCGGATTGTAGATCCTTTTACTGTTACTTCTTGATTGATGATTGGTGCGATTGTTAGTGTTCTAGAAAAAACTAGCTTTTTTATTGTATGATTGTAGACACGTATAGGGACACGCGAGTGCTAGAAAGGCGATAAAATCAGGTAATAGTCTTCATACTACCTTTTGCCCCTTTATATTGGATGAAATACCATTCTTAAGATATTTCACATGCATTTAATGTACTCTTAGGGGCCTTGTAATAGTCTTCATACTACCTTACTTGTGCATTGCCCTAACGGAATATTAAATAGACGGCGGGTTCGTGTAATCCGTTCATGACCTAGGAAATACTTACACATATCATCAACAAGTGTGACAAGGCAATAGAATTAGGAGAAGCAATCTGATAAGTAGTGCATGATTAAGTAAATACATTTAATTATCATAAAGTTATCACCAGTAGATTAGATATTAGTTTAATTATTAGTTAAACAAACCAACCTCTCAAACCATAGATTTACTTGCTTTCCTATAAATATAAAAACACAAATAAAGAATCTTATCTCAACCTTAAAATTACTGTTAGTCATGTTCAACCTTCCACCCTATTCCCCAAAGAACGATACAAACCCCCATTCTGCCTATACTACTACTACAACGGTTAGGTACTCTGCCTAGGGAGTTGTAAAACTTCTTGTAGAAGTCCCTTACGACAACCGCATCAAGTGCACATGTTAACAAAGCCACAAGTTTTTTATGATAATGCTTACAAACAAGCTCTAGGTTATCAAAATCCGTTTTATCTCAAGAAAGCTCAGCGGATTAAACCAACCTTGTATGATGGTAGTGTTATTTTTGATAAACATGTTGCTAGTCCTGTGTTTGATGATGAAGAGACATTGATTTTGAAAGAAGTAAGTCGATCCAAAATGCTTGCAAAACAAAACGACCCAATTTCAAAAGAAAAGAAAGTTAATACAACTCCAATTAATTATGTTGAGTTAAATCGATTATCTGAAGATTTTTGTAAACGTTTTGTTCATAACAAGAACTGTTTGATGAATAAGTTTTCTGGTTACAAACTTCACACCCCAATACTGACCAATCTGCTTCGTCACCTGTCAAAATTGAGGCTCCTCAGGAACTTCCTAAGGTAAGCCTGGTTAATACAAGCCTTAAAAAGCTTAAATACCATCTTGGCCAATTTGATGCTGTGGTGAAAAAGCGGATTACACCTGATGCTATAACAGAAGGGGAATGGGGGTTTGAACACACAAAAACTATTTTTTTTTGAATGTAACTAATTCCATTTTTCTAAAGACTTAAAAGACATATTCAATGTTTTTTGATAAAGACTTTTAAATGAGAATAACGGAAGTCCCAAACAGTTTTTAAACATATAGAAGCTACTGTTTAACGGTATTTTGTAGATAAAAAGTGTTTTGAAATTCAAAAGAAATAATTTTTTCTTGAAAATGATCGACTCTTACAAAATATCATGTCTCAAGATGTTATGATATGTGTGATGAATTACACTGCTCTGCTGTTTTTTTATGATGTGAATATGGAAATGCAAAGTAGTGAATCTTGTGTGAAGTATGTAGATCTTGATGCTAAGCTTTTGAACAAACAAAGTTCGTATAATGATCTTTCAAAAAGTTATTCACAACTTGAAAAACATTGCATTTCTCTTGAGTTAACAATGAAACTCAATCAAGAAATTTTTCAAAAGGATCATTAATAACTAAACAAAATGCTTTCTTGAAATTTATCCAGAAATATTGATAAATAATGATTTGAAAGCTCAGCAACAACTAAAGACACTACAATTTGTAGTAGCAGGACCTATCAAAACGATGAGAGAAGAAATGACAAGAAGAAAGTCAAACATGAAATGGAAGAAATTGAGACCATAAACATTGAATTAGAGCATAGTGTGGCAAAATTACTTTTTGAAAATGAGCGTTTACATAAAGAAATTGGGCATTTGAAAAAGATTTACAAAGATCAATTTGATTCAATTAAAAAGACACGTGCTCTCTCTAAGGAACACAATGACTCTTTGATAGACTCAAATGAACACTAAGATCTAAACAATGTGGAATTAAAACGCAAAATTCAAGACAAGGGGATTGATGTGATTACGACATTAAAAAAAAAACGATTTACGAAATTTAAAAGGGAAAGAAGTTGAAAATGCTTCACAAATACCAATTGCCACCACTGTTGCTCTAGGAATATTCAAGCTAGACTTAGATCCTTTAGCTCCTAGGTTATTGCAAAATAGGGATGCTCACATATATTATCTTAAGCATACTCAGGAACAAGCTGACATACTTTGGGGAATAGTCGAACAAGCTAAGGCAAAACAGCCTATAGATAATGCGTTAGACCTTGCCTGTAAGCATGCCACACGAATTCAAGAGTCACTTGTATATGTTCGAGATACGTGCCCTAATGCGATTAAACTTAGTGAGAAAAAGGTTGATATCACACCTATGAATAAGGTCAAGAAAGTTAGGTTTTCTGAACCTCTCACATCCTCAAGAAACATCAAACAAGTTGAGTCATCTAAAACATCTGATTCTAACATACATGTGTTGTCATCTATAAGATTGAAGTGTTCTACTAGTACTTGCAGATCATAGCCTACAGGCAATAAAAAGAATGATAGGATCTTGCAAAAACCAAGTAGCAACAGAAAGAATAAAGTATAAGCCCAACCTAAGAAAGTGAATAAAAAGAATTATGTTAAAGAACCTATTTGTGATGACAATGTTAAGCATACTATGTTAAATGTGAATTCTCAGTTAATTTGTGTTAAATGTAAGCAATGTATGTTTGATGCAAATCATGATGTGTGTTTCCTTGATTTTGTGAATGATGTGAATATGCATGCTAAATATAAATCTAACTCAAAGAGAAGCCAAGTGCAAAATATTTGGAAACCTACGGGTAAAGTGTTCACTGACGTAGGACTTAAGTAGAAACCAACAAGAAGACTTTTCACTATAGTTGGTAATTCGTGCCCTTTAACTAGTTCACTCCTAAATAAATTAAGTTGAGGCCCTCTTAAGGAAACCACCTTATAATTTCATTTGAAACATCAAAACCAAAGATAAGTCGCCTATAGTATGAGACCCAAAACAAATAAAATCAGTATGTTCGAGTAAAAAAAGGCATAAGAATGAAATCTAAAAATTGCTTAACAACTTCGGAACCCAATCATATGTGTGGGGATCCAATGCTTAAAACAATAATTGGGGGTATCATCTCCTTCTTTCTCTTGTCAATGATAGGTTATCCAGATTGTTCTCTGGTATCTGGACTGTGGATGTTCAAAACATATGACAGGGAACCGCTCTCAGCTCATGAACTTTGTTAGTAAGTTTCTGGGAACTGTTCGATTCGGAAACGACCAAGTTGCAAAGATAATGGGGTATGGTGACTATCAGCTGGGAAACGTAATTATCTCAAGGGTGTACTATGTTGAGGGGCTTGGACATAACTTTTTTTCTGTTGGACAATTTTGTGACGCGGATCTTGAAGTCGATTTTTGAAAAAACACTTGCTGTATTCGGAATTTAGAAGGTATTGATCTACTTTCATGATCCAGAGACACAAATTTGTACATAATTTCTCTTGATGAAATGCTAAAGACTTCTCTGGTCTATCTTCCTGCTTATTTTTGTTTCAACCCATTTTTGGATTACTGTTTTAGATAGCCCTTAAGCCAATCTTTAAGCTAGTATAAGCCCCATTCCTATAAGGTTCCTTTTTTGTGCTTAAAAATAAGCCCAAAAGTTGTCCCTTAATCTGTTTGTATGCAGTTTTAGCCCTTTTAGTTTATTTGCATTTTTAGCTTTTCTACTTAATGTTACTTGCTTATTTTGTTTGAATTTGCTTTTTAGGTGTAGTTGACCATCTGTGTTTGCTTATTTAGTTATTTGCCTTGCTTATTTGTGTTAAAAAAGCAAAACAATTAAGCCACTTTAGGACTTAGTGTAAAAAGTGAAACTACCAGCTTTTTCTGTGCTTATTTGTGAGTTACAAAAAAGTTGCCTTTTTATTTTTTTAGTTTTATAAGTTTAAAAAAAAGAAAAAAATATTTTTCCAAAAAGCGAGGCCAAGGATTCGACCCCAAGACCTCCCTTATAGCACACACAAGTCCCAAGCACACACACACTTAACCAGCGGCACCAGTAGGGCCATCTGGTTAAGTTTCTCACCATTTTATTTTTATACCATTTTAACCTCTTAATCCTTTCAGCCAAATTTGGCTTATTTCTGCTTATTCCAATAAGCTGGCAGCACCATTCTATTTTTCCTAGATTAAGCTCCTTTCAAGCTACTTTTCCCTATTTTTTTAGATTTTTCCCAATTTGTTTAGTATTTTTTATCATTCAATTTCTTTAAAACTGTTTTTAATTCATTAAAAATTAAATAAAAATTAAAAAAATATAATTTTTTTAGAAAATTTTCTTTTATCATTTTGCACTTAGGAAAATTAAATTTGCTTTCGTAGGGTTAATTTTGCAAAATTTAGTTTTTTAAAGAACGAGATTCGGATCCCGTTCTCGTTTTTAGGTTTAAATCACTTTTAGCTTTCGTTTTTAGGTTTTCTTTAATCGTTTTTGCATTTTAATTGTAGAATTAGTAAGCCAATCCAAAAATCTTTATCCATTCAATTCACGCGATCACAAACGTAACCGATCTTCAATTCACACCTCGTTGGGAAACGACCCGGGGGATTTTTGATTTTCCTTTGGTCAAAAGGAATTTCTTTGAGTCTTTCGGAATACGTATACTATAATTGAATTATAATTATTGATTATTATTATATATTTATATATCTATATTATATTTATATATAGTAAGAAATCTTTGGTTATCAGACCTACCGTTCCTATGCCTCCTCCATTCGTTAATCCGGAGGAGGATGAACGTGTTGAGGATACTTTAACAGACCCGGAACATGGTGAGTTTACCATTAAGGTCCCACCTCCTCTTGTCTAAAAAGTTAAACCTCCTTCACAAAGAAATTATGTGGTGCACCAAAGGGATCCTCGTCACCCTCATATCCCTTATCCTTCAAGAATGAACCAAGAAAAACGTCAAGAGAAAGATGAGGCCCAATAAGCTATCAGTCCCTTTTTGCTTATTTCCAGCTTATTTCGATAAGCTAGGAAACCCATTTTATTTTTCTTAAATCCAGCAATGTCCAAGCTACTTTTCAGTAATTTTTTAGATTTTTCCCATTTAATTTAGTATTTTTAATCAAATTTTCTTTTTTAAACAGTTTTTAATTCATAAAAATTATTAAAAAGTCAAAAAATATAATTCTTTTTTTTTTAAATTTTCTTTTACCATTTAGCACATAGGAAAATTAAATTTGCGTTCGTAGGATTAAATTTTTAGGATTTTGATTTTTAAAGAACGGGATTTGAATCACGTTCTTATTTTTTGTGTTTTAGCCTTATTTGCTTTTGTTTTTAGGTTTCCTTTACTTGTTTTAGCATTATTATTGTAGAATTAGGAGTCCAAACCAAAAATCTTTTTGAACCATTCAAAAACGCGATCACGAACTCGACCGATTCTCAATTCACGCCTCGTTGGGAAACGACCCGAGAGGTTTTTTAGGGTTTTGCTTTGGATAAAAGTGAAGTCTCTTTAAAAGCCTTACGGAATACTTATCTCTCTTATTATTGATCTTATCCTTATTACGTATTTATATTATATATTAATTATATTTATATATTTATTATATACAAAGGGTTTAAATTTATCGACATCACTATGTGTAATGAGTTTGCTAATCAAATGACCACTAAGTTCAAGATGTCGATGATGGGACAAATGTTATTCTTTTTAGGATTACAAATTTCTCAAAGTTTATAAACCAATCAAAATATGCTTCTGAAATTATTAAAAAATATGATTTGCTAACTACTGATTCTGTCGACACACCCATGGTTGAAAAGAATAAACTGGATGGAGATCTACAGGGGAAACAAGTTGATGCTACATTTTACCGTGGCATGATTGGATCCCTTATGTATCTTACATCCAGTAGACCTGACCTTATCTATGCAGTCTGCTTATGTGCTCGGTATTAGGCAAAGCCTACCGAAAAGCACTTACAAGCGGTGAAACAGATCTTTTGATACCTTAAGGGAACCATCAACATGGGTCTCTAGTACTCGAAGGATACCGATATGTCACTAACAACATATGCAGATGCCGATCACGCGGGGTGTCAGGACACTAGACGTAGTACATCAGGAATCGGTCAGTTCTTAGGTGACAAACTTGTTAGCTGGTCGTCCAAGAAGCAAAAGAGCACTGCCATCTCGAGTACAGAGGCTGAATATATTGCCTTATCTGGGTATTGTGCTCAAATCCTATGGATGCGTTCACAGCTAACAAATTATGGCTTTCAATTCAATAAGATTCCTCTGTACTACGACAACAAAAGTGAGATTGCTTTATTATGCAACAATGTTTAACACTCACGAGCCAAGCACATCGATGTTCGCTACCATTTTATAAAGGAGCAAGTTGAGAATGGAATCTTGGAACTATACTTTGTCCGGACTAAATACCAACTAG